>CAIGQV010000818.1:3029660-3037160 GCA_903798115.1 Danio jaintianensis | reverse complement strand
ACCCAGCAAACAGAGAAAGGGAGATAACAGAAATGGGTTTGCTCACAAAAAAGAGCACCAATGGTCAACAATAAGCATATATATTTACATGCAATTTAAACATTATATTTCAGCCTGTGTACAGCAATAATTTAACTTTTTCATCAGTGGTGCACTTGCTCAGATAGACAGGTGACCCTCCACATATATAATGTACTTAAAGGGATAGTTCACCCAAAAATGAATATTCTGTTATCATTTACTTGTTCCAAACCAGTTTGTTCTGTTGCACAAAAAATACGATATTTTGAATCATGTTGGAAACCAGCAAGCATTGACTTTGCTAGTATTTGTTTGTCCTACTATTAGTTTAATGGTTTCCATTTTTTTTCAATATATCTTCATTTGTGCTCAACAGAAAAAAAAAAACCCATAATAGAACAAGTAAAGGGTAAGTAAATGATGGCATAATTAAAATTTTTGGGTTGACTATCCCTTTAATTCTTCATATATTCAGTTGTGTCAAGTGTCAAGTCTTCTAATTTTACACAAAAGTAAGAAAGCTAGATTTAAAATGGAAAATCCAGCTTTTGAATGACATGCGAGTAATTTTCATTCTTGAGTAAACTGTCCCTTTTAACGATAAATGTTTCCTATATCTGCTCTATATATATATAACATTCGGTGTCTGATGGAAGGAGCATCATTCAGAGCGTAGCCAAAAAAAGTACATTCCTATACCATTCTCTTTATCACTGAACTTGGAGCAAACAGTCTAATTTACAGGGCAAACTTTCCTCTTTTCGATAGCCTGATTTGATATACTCCAATAGAGCCTTTCTTCCAGACACCATCAATTGTCTATGGATTTTTTCCTCCCTCTACCCACCACAGAAGGGAAACAAAAAGGAGGCCTGCACAGCCTCCAGCCTGAGACACTTTATTGATATCGATGCAGTAGGAATATTGCCCATTTTCACCAGGGGATCAATCTAGGCCGTCGCAGGGTGTTTTACGAGGCGCGTCCTCTCAGTGTGGGGTGGCCCCGTAGTGCAAGAGTGAGTGTGTCTGTGTGGGTGACAGTCTCATAGAATCAGGGTGCCCCTGTAAATCAAGCAGCTTTTGCACACACGCCAGTTGTATGATCACAGAAATCACCCTTGTGACCAAACACTGGAGCTGTTGGTTCAGGAAGTGTGGAGAATCTAAATTGACCAGAAAGCAACAAGCAATCGACAACAACAAAATCTGACGCGGCAGTCAATATCAGTGCACTGGAGTCTCTAGCTTGTTTTTTATGAGTTTTCGCAGGGCAGCCACACCGAAAGGAAGTCCATGACCGCAGCAGGTGTCAGGCCCTGTTGGACAGTGTTTCATCCAGTTGCACTTTTATAGACTGCAGAGTTGCTCCGATTTCACCGGTAAGTGCATTCTGTGAAGGCACGCTAGCGCCCCTTGGTACTAGTTAGCATGGTGGCTGGCAGCTGGAGCGTGCTGATGGAGGGTGATGAGTGGAGTGGAGCGTCACCAGGATGGAGGGGAGGAATGGGAAGGGAAGAGGTGGGGGTGGGGGGTACACACCTGGCATCCACCACAGATGGGCATAATCATCTCTTCCCCAGAAGCCCTCCCTTCACCGCCACCATCTCAACCGCTTGAGTGCACGCACACGTACGCACACACAATCGCACACTTGCAATCGTTTGCTAGCAAAGCAGTTTTAATCGGTGCAGTGCACGCATGCAGATGCATGCACACACACAAACACAACCTCCCACACTCGACATATGTGGAAACAGTCATATGGTAGTACACAAATCTCACTGAGTGGCTTGGTCCTATTGTTGTCGAGGATTTGTAGAACGTCACTTGTTTTGCACAAGGTCCGCGGTGCGCTGTGCGGCACGACACATTACTTGACAGCTTAACATTTATTAGAACACAAGGTACAAATGAGACACACTTATACCAGTACTCACAGAGGAACTTGAGACACACACACATAATACTCCATCTATTCTCCTTGACTGTGAATATATTACACAATCACGTCGAGCAATTAGACACATCCATGGGGACCCTACACACAGAAAACAAACAAGCAAACAAATCCTAATAGCTGGAGGAGCACTGGGGCCCTAGAGACACCTCCAGAGGTTTAGGTTCATGTCATTATCAGGGCTCTGTTTTGACACAGCAGAGACACACATCAGAATGGATTTGTTATTTTCAGGAGAGCGAGCTCTGCAAACAATAGGTGGAACACAATCTGAATGTGTGTGATGCTTTCTAAAGGATGCACACACCGCAAGCTGTTATTCAAATCACACAGAGGCTTCCAGCAGGAGAAAAAAAGGGATAGGAAAGGTGATTCAAAACAGACATTCCGATAATCTTGTGGCCTGTTGGTCGCTAAGCAGTTAACATGTCGAGGGTCCCGTGATTTATTTATCAAAAATATTTCACCAGGAAGCGCGCCCGAGACAGACCATCTCATTTAGCGCCGACACCCCCCAGGGGAGCCCTCCATTTCCAGGCAACAAAAGGGTCCACTACGCATCCCCTCCACTCCTTTGATGTTTATTTTAGTAGCCCACCCCTGCTGCTCCAGGTCCTTTTGTGTCCAGCCAGGTACAACAATCTCAAGCTCAGCCCCAGCCAGTCAGGCTGTCTTTGGGGGGCGGCACTCCTCCGCTGACCTGGTCATGAGATGTTCGGCCCCCTAAACCCTTATGGTTGCCTGAATCTCCTGAGCAGCCCAGGGGCAGCTGGAGGTGGGAGGAAAGAGAGACGAAGATGAGGGCAAATCTCTCACTCAAGTGACGGGAGGGGGAATGATGGGATGGTGGAGAGTATATGTGTGTGTGTGTGTGTGTGTGTGTGTGTGTGTGTGTGTGTGTGTGTGTGTGCGTGTGTCTGTGTGTTTGTGTAAAAAAAAAGGGGAGGGGGGCAACATTTCCTTTCACTGCCTGCCAATCCATCAAGACTCAGGCTACTGCTGTGAGGCCCATCAGCCAGCACAGAAAAGTACAAGACCCGGCAACAGAGCCCCTCACTCTACGGCCATCACTCATCCGCTTGCTCTGAACTCCCTGTGACCTTTCCCTCACGCTCCTCTCCAGAACTTACAGTCCTCTGCACCTAGTTAGAGCCTAAAGACACATCAGATTGGTGTGGCTCGATTCGTTGGGAGCGCTCCCGCCTTGTCTCTCGAAAAAGCGGTTTATTTTCATGTCTACGTTTGATAGTGAGATTACAGTAATAGGTGGAAGAAGGAGAGTGGATGTGTTTACATGACAGTGTGTTTGTGTCAGAACCATGCTTTTCTCAGCAGTTAGGAGAATGAGAAGGAGAGCGAATGCAAGAAGGCACACTCTGCAGAGAGAACACTAGTTGACATCATTAGGCTGGACACATTTTTGTCACGCTTCCAGATTTAACCCGTCTGCGTTTTGCTGAATGCCGAATCGGTCTCGCTTCTTTCTTTTTTCTCTGTCTTCCCTCTTTCTTTCCTTCTTTCTTTTTTTAATATCTCACATGGTCGGCATTAGAGACAGTCTGTCTCTCACAGCAGTGTGATGAAGGGCAGATATTGTGCCATTGAAACGCTACAAAATTAACACATAAAAACAGCTGTTGAGAGGTCAGAATAGCCGAAGAACACATTAGGACACAGAGAAAAGCGGCAAATAATTTCTCTTAAAGATATGAGTGTCCTTTCCTCACTGCATTGATTTTTAATAAACGTGATTGCATCAGGTGAAATCGAATATGCCCTTGCTTATTGTTTTATCTTCACATAGACTCCTGTAATCCAAACTTACTTTTCCAGCACACTTTGTTGTTTATCAATGACTTAATTGCGTTTGCCTCTGTTGGCTGAGACTGTGAGGCTGTTATGAAATTGTGCAGTTCAAAAACAATCTGACATTGTTGTCTCTGCTCTATGGTGGCGAACTGCGTTATTGCTACGAAGGCCTCGGGACAATGTCTGTCTTTATGACGAGGCGCTCGGCAATATCATGTCCAGATGCCGCACCCCTGAAACAGCACCATAACCTATAAAACAAACCTGACCGCGGGCTGTTCCTAATCACATGAAGCCTCGAATCGGGACACAATATTGTTTGAATTCTATTTGTATTGGTGCAACTGACCCTTATATGACTCACTGCCGACATTAAAGAGGGAGAGAGATGGAGGAATTGCGGGATGTTTGTGGGAGAAAAGGCAAAGGGTTATTTTTCACTTCGAGATGGATGTGCCAGCATCCAGTGTGATTAGAGAAATGGATAACTCACTAACATCTGTGCAAACTACAATAAAGAGGGATTTAGTGTTACCCCGAGGAAGGAAAGGAGAGGCTGTCTGTCCATTAAACGGTTTATTACAGAGCCAGAAGCCCTGTTCTAACTCACTTATTTCTGCGCGGGGGTTTAGACTCTGTGACTGCTTGTCATCCTCGGCAGACGACGCTCCGGGCTCCGTTTCTCTCTCCCTCTCTCAAACTGACTTCTGTCTTTCTTCCTTTTCCTCGCTCCCCTCCTTTCCTCTCATTCTCTCCCATTGCCTTCGAAGTCCCCTCCCTCCATATCTTCCATCCCTCCCTCCCTCTCGGTGGCTGTCTGCCTCTCTTTCTATCCTCTCTCTGTGAGTGCACTAGGTGGATGACAATCAAATGACTCATTGAGCAGCTGGAGAGGCCGACCCCCGGCGAGGGCTTAACTACGGAAAGTGAGCATGATCATGTCACACTTCACAATGCTCGTTGGCTGTAGCCGTGGCAGCGGGAGGGACAGGGAGGGGCTAGTTTAAAGAGACAGCACAACGGTTGAGGCTGGACAAGCCGTGCATGCATTTGTGCTCTGTTGGTCGGTTTTACACTTGATTCACCAATGTGAGGTATACTGCAAGACGATTTCTCTCTCTCTTTTGCAATTTATTACAGGTATGAATAATGTGATCGCAGCAGGTGTGTGCATTAATGTGATATATTGTGTCTGGCTGTTAAGTTTTCCTCTGAATTCTGGCTCAGGACAAGTAGAGCTGATGTATTTTACACTTGAAACAGGCGAGGATATCAGATCAGTAATGTATCGTCAAAGCATGACAAACACGAGCGCTTGTCTCATTAAATGTCCCCATGCGCCATTTCAAATCTCGGCTCAGTGTGCGCGTGTGTGCGCTCAGGAGGAGACAGCATTGGCTGGGAGGAATTGATGCCCTGTGTTTGGCTAATTAAGACAGCACTAGACATTTCCGTGCAGTGAGATGGCGGAGAGGTGCTAATTCATAATTGACGTAATGGATGGAGTCTGTCTGTTGGCTTTTTAAACGCTTGCGATTCGCCGTGATTAGCTGACACGTACCTTTGTGTGAATAATGAAAATATGCACCATGCTCCACACTTTAATGGATACCAAGCCAATCTCAAGCCAGCCTTTTCAGACAGCCATCTTTTCCTCCCTCTCTTCCACTCTGGGCCTCCCTGGAATGGCTGTCACATGAAAAATGGACCTTATTTGAGATGGACACTTTGTTAAATATAATCTTATAATATATTCTATTAGTTCGGGTTCCCACACAGGAGCTAAAGGAGCTATGTACAAATCCCTGCTTTCAGCTCACACTGAAACGTGTATTCAGCTTCACTGATGTTATCATATCCGGAGACCTGCAGTTTTGTGTTTGCATTGTGTTATTTTAAAAAAACTGAGCGTTTTATACAATCTAGCAGATTAGTTCAAAGCATATTTTATGTATATATATATATATACATCTCAATAAGGTGTATTGTATGAGGTTGAACAATGGGTAAGCCAACAGTATGAGAGGATGTGTATGTTTATATTACTATGGGACTGAAAATACAAGGCCTGTGCAGAGTATGCAAGCAGTGGTTATATGTGCTTCCAATACCATGAAGTACAGTAATTTTAGCTGACTTTGTACAATGGTATTATTAGTTATTATTATTATTAGTTAATAAGTGTTGGAGAAAGTGCACAAACCATAATACACTATGTAATATTACTCTAGTAAAAGTGCTCCTGTTACACTCTTAAATGAGTAAAAGTACAAATGTACACCATTTTATTTATTTTTTTAAAGTCAAATTTATTTGCTCAGGAGCAAAAAACAGATTACAAATATTGCTGTTACATGTATGTTGTACTTAGTAAATACATGTTTATAATACTGTATAATGCATGCGTACGTTGTATAAATGTAAATTCTATGGTAATACAGTAATTTTGTAGGTGTAAGAGTATAATCATCATAAATACGACCCTAAAAATGCTAAATGCATATTCAAAATGTAAACAGATAAATTGCCTTTCTTGTGTGCAAAACATTAAATATGTCTCTTCATTAATGCAGACAGTCAAGTTGTACAGCCAACCCTCTCTACAGACAGTGCATCCATATCCACGTCATTCACACTGTGGCCCAAACAGACAGCTAAAATAACACTCTGGTAGCATAAACAAAGCAAGATTACACCCATGGGAGTGTGCAGTCTATTGTACACCCTTCACCCCTCTCCTCCTCCTCTCTTGCTTGACTACAACCTCCCGACATTCAGCAGCACTTGTCAGACGAATTGTTTATAAGAATTAAGTACTTTTAAGCACATTTTCTGTAGAGGGTCATTCTGCATGATAGTTTTTTTTCAACCAAATTGCTAATATACTTTACTGGAATGTGAACAAAACAAATATACACCATAAAAAATATGCAAATGAAAATAAAAGATTTAAAATAGAATTGAATTAAACCTTATGAAATAAACTAAAAAAAGAGCACTAGAGCATTTATGTTTGCAAGGAATAGCCCTGTGTTTTTTTGCCATAATGAGATTACAGCCATTTCGCACCATAGTCATTAGCACTGCAGCAGAATAATCCAGCCAATCACAGTGCGAGGAAGTAACGGGCTCTGTCTCTGATGCCCATCAGCTGTCGAGCAGGGCCAGCTGGGTGACATCATGGGGTCTGTTTCTGTGGTGATGATTGACACCATGTCTGTCAAAGCTGGAGAATCGCACACATGTGACTCGTCATTAGCAATGAGAGCGAGAGAAAGAGTCTCCGCTGCCACTGTCCCCATCCTGTCTAATCACCTGCCCATTGTAGCTGAAACGTGTAAACATTAGCAAAAGAAAAGTGACTGATTTCATCTCATTCCATCTCGAGGGACATGTTTTTTTTTTTACCGACATCATTATATTTTACATTGTGTTACACTGCGAAGATGACATATTTACATGTTTGCAGGCTTTTTTAGATGCAACACATATGTTTGCATAATTACTAAGGCTGCACTTCATATGAACGCTTTGTGCTTAGTGATTTTTTGACACCAGTGGATTGGAAATGTATGCAAAGTCCAGTGGCCATGTAATAATCCCATATGTTATAGCTAGATTGCTAGTCAGACAGACAGCGAGACAACTAGATAGGCAGCTAGTTACGATAGATAGATAGATAGATAGATAGATAGATAGATAGATAGATAGAT
>CAIGQV010000818.1:2995258-3023245 GCA_903798115.1 Danio jaintianensis | reverse complement strand
ATTACTATTTAAAAAACAATAATAATAATAACTATTTTCAGTTTAACACGGTGTTTTGTAAGCATACCTAAAATTAACAATTGCAATGAGGGGTTTATGATCGTTGTGATTGATAATAATATGCAGTGAAGGCTAAATAATCCTATCCTAGATGTGCTAGTTGGATGAAACTCAGTCAACAGCATCTCATCAGCCCAAGCTGGACTTATTAAAAACTTTCATCAGTGTGACAGAGGGGCATCGCTCCCCGATAGGGTGTGTGAGCGTCCGTGTGGAATGACAGTGAGGCGAGATGCCAGTCTTCTTAGGGGGCATGACTGTGCCAGAGCCCTGGAGCCTGTGCCCTTAAGCCAAGGACAGGTGTGGTGGAACACTAAATTTAGTTTTAAATGGTTTATTTGGCTAAATATGTGATTAAATCTATCCATCCATCCATCCATCCAATGCATGATCTATATCTCAATATCTGCAAAATAATGTTGTGTGCACAACATGCAATCATAAACTGAAATATCTTTCTTATTTTTACAATTGCTGTTTTTTGTGTGTTTTTTTGTGTTTCAGCAGCCACTACATCAGTCTTTAGTGTGAAATGTCACTCTAATTTGGTAAAAACATTTTATTAAAGAAACATTTTATGTTTAATTAATAAAAATAATAGTTGTCAAACCTTATTGTAACATTAAAATGTGCTTTGTGGCACACATGTTGCATTTATTAAAATGTAAATAAATCAATAAAAAAGTCATCTTCAAATTAGATTTTTTTTAAGCTTTTGAAAAAGTGTTTTTTGGGGGGTGACTCAATATTACAGTCAATTCCTGAAATTAAAATAATAAAACAAAAAGTTATAATAATAATAATAATAATATAATAATAATACACTATATAATAACCATTGGTTCCTTAAAAATAAAATATTACAATAAATAAATAAATTTTATCACCAACCGCAAACCTTTAAAAGGCAATGTTATTTGAATGGTCACTTTTAGTTCATTACTCTTAGACATCACATGCGCATTAGCATGAGAGCTCCATTCAGATGGAAGGTGCGAGCTCACCTGCTAGCGTATCTTGTTAAGGCTGTTTTTTATTCAGTGTGAGATCAGAGGCCAGATCCCCATGAGGTCAGCACTTTCTCTCTTCCCTCTGTGTCTCACCACTGCTTTAAGGTGCCTACTCATGCCACGAAGAGACAGGATCTAATAGATTGATACACAGGTTTTGACATGCTATTTGAGCGTGCAGCCGCCCTGTAATTGGCCACGTCATCATGCATTAAATTAACGATATATAGAGAAGTGCCCAGAGACGAGTGTCTTTGGCCGATCCATCAGCCGTCAGGACAAACTGCATCTGACGGCTCTCTCCGTGGGGCTAAGAGCAGCCAAGACAGAGAGAGAGGATTTCAGCAGCAGCCCTTTTTATAGTAATGCTCTCGCTGAAGAGGATGTGAGATTGGGTGGGAAGGTTTTTATTTTTAAACTCTTTCAAGGTTGACTTCTCTCAGTCGTTTTTCCAGATGATCAACATGTGCCATTTGGGGTTCTTTGTTCTTATCTGTAACTTGAGGGGGGGAAATGCCATACTGGGGCAGAGCAGGAGAGCCTACAATTTCCTAAATATTGAGATCCTGTTTAAAGTTACCCTAACAGGAGTAGAAGAACAGTTTTTAAGCATATTTCATGAGTTGCATATACTCATTTTCTTTTCGGCTTAGTCCCTTTATTAATCTGGGGTCACCACAGTGGAATGAACCGCCAACTTATCGGATGCCCTTCCAGCTGCAACCCATCACTGGGAAACATCCATACACACTCATTCACACTCATACACTACGGACAATTTAGCCTACCCAATTCACCTATACCACATGTCTTTAGACTTGTGGGGGAAACCGGAGCACCCAGAGGAAACCCACGCGAACCCGCAACACCCATGCAAACTCCACACAGAAACGCCAACTGACCCAGCCGAGGCTCGAACCAGCGACCTTCTTGCTGTGAGGCGAACGTGCTACCCACTGCGCCACCGTGCAGCCCGAGTTGCATATATTCTGAAGAATTTTTATTTTTTATTTTTTTTAAGAACACTGATCAAAACGCTTTCAGATAGCTAATAGTCATTAGTATTAATCTGGCACACTTAATTATCTGACAAACCCTGTTTAACTGGCGGTCTAACTTTCTTGTTTTCACTGACTGTGTAAAATATTGAGTCATTCTAAAGTGAATGAAAACACTGACATCAGGTTGACCAGATGATGGACAAATTAATGACCCTTTCAGGCATAAATGTTGTTGTGTTTCCTCGAACACTGCATCTTTACAATGTCATTAACACATCTATTCCCCAAAATGGCTGGTCTCAATGGGGGATTGCTTGCAATTTTTGCACTAAACTATAGTGGCCGAGAGAGCTTAAATGCACTGAAGAGAACGCATACAAATAGAAAAACACAAAAAATACACATGCACAGAAATCCTCACAACATATGCTAACACAGAAATTTGCTGCAGAATGTGTTGGGGACCTCAAACTGTGACGAACCCAGCTGCTTCACGTTTTGACTCAGTGGTATATAAAAAACAAACAAAATAAAAATAAAATAAAGGTCCATACCAGAGACCTGACCTAAACTTGATTAAACATCTCTGAAAAAAAAAAAAAACTAGCAAAAGACAGTTTATCCTTTGAAAATGTTAGTTCCAGTGCTGTAGTTCTCCAGTTTTCACGTCATTTGCTTTAAAAGTTTTACTGAAATTTAGAATTAAGCTTTTAATGTATTTTGGCATGTTTTATTAAGTTATTATCCTAAAAATAGGATCTTTTTGGTAATACAGCCTATAAATGTATACTAGTTAATAGACCACCTGCAAAGGTGCACACCTCAGTTTGTCCAGCAAGCAGGAGAGCAAGGTGTTTTTAGTGCACTGAATATGTTGTTTTAAAAGACATGTCTGAAGTAAAGTTATGTTTTCGCTATCAGAAATTAATTTTTTTTTGTTAGTAGGATGTTGCTAGGTACCAAAGGCACACATGTTCAAAGGCAAGGGAATAAGTAGCGGACATTGAAATGCATGTGGATTTGGCCGCTATGGTATTTCAATATATATTCAAGAAGTATTCTTTAGTGTTTTGTCATTTTAATAAAATAATAATGTTAGGAAAATATATATATATATCAGGTCAGGGTATTGTAGTTCTATAGGTTTTATTTTAACAAAGTTATTAAATTACAAAATTTAAAAACAGTCAAAATGACCGCCTTGGTAGTTCTAGCGTTAATACACCATCCATACAGTGATCTTTGTGTCCTGCTGTTCAAATTATAAGAAATAAGGGTGAGATGGAAAATATGACATCCATTTTTATGTAGATCTGGATCCAGCCCAGTCCGGAGAACAATTATTCAGTTGGATATATTCACGTAGTGCACAAATTATTAAAAAATATCACCTCATGCTGCTTAAGGGTGCGAGCAAGATGGAGGTGTATAATATGGAAACACTGACAGAAGCCATTTTGATCTTTAAATTCCCTTAAAAAAGAAGAGTGACCTTTACTTAGAAGTTATATAAAGGTGCAATTTAAGCAGACTCTCTGGAGTTCAGATTTATTAACATGAAATCTGAAGTGGAGCATACTTTATTGCCCCATGCTCTGCCGCAGGACTTACGGGGGCCTTTGCCATTTCAAGCTCTAGATATTACCATATTATTATTTCATTATTTCTTTATTCCGATCCCTAAACTCAAGCGTGGCCATAAGTACAGACGACGTCAGTTTAAAAGGGAAAAGTACATGCGATATATATTGAAATGCAATCATCGCAGTGACTCATATCTACAGGTTCTCACCCAAGGGTTTTCTTTGGCGGAGGGTATCGCCTCTCTCACCCTCCCACTTTCCCTCTCACACACTCCCCAACCTTTATATTCGCACAACACCGGTATAGATCTCGTCAAAGGGCCCAGGTTTATTTTCCTTTGCACGGGGGATGTAAGCATTGAAAACACAAGCTGTGTTTGAGGGAGGAAGTTGGCGAGACAACAGAGGATGCTTTATGCCGCCGACACAATGGGGAGAGGATCACAATGGCATCCTGCCGAGCCAGTGGCACACAACGTGGGATTACAGCAAGTGGGACTTAAAGCACTGCAGATGGGGCGGGGGGATCCACTGCAATCAGAGGCATCACAAGAGAGCTGCTTCACTCCTAGTGGTGACCCAAATGTTTAAGCTGAATAAAGCTTTGAGGGAAGTGTGTCGTGTTGTATAAATACCGAACGTGCCTCTTGTTCTTTCCTCCCACCTCTTGATTGAACCAAAGTGTGCACAGGAGATCAGTGAGACTCTTCCATATCTCATAGTCGGCGGTGAAGTGGTTGCCACGTTCAATTACGGGGCATCAAAACAGTCAGTCTGGCGCTTTCTTTTCCTTACTCCATTTCCTCTTGATACCTGTGCAGACTCTAGTTGTTAGCATGTTCTTTCTGGCACTTCCCGATCGTGACTTATCTCCATCCCCCTTGTTGACTTTCACGTCCACATTTTAGCCCTTTGCGTGCGTCACTGTCCTACATAATGTTCCTCCAGGTGTCCTTACAGAGGGCTATCTGCAGCCATGTCAGCAGGGGCACTGAGGGGCTCTGTCACGGGCCCCGCTGTCAGGCCTGGCCCCTGTGACAGGGAGCAGCGCGCCTGCTAATAAGGGTATTCATCACGACGGCCAGGAGCCGTGACAAGAGTGCCTGCACCACTCGATTGTCCCTCAAATATGAACTTATCATTTAATTACTCTCCCATGCCTCTTGATTGCCTTGTCAAGATGCAGGTTAGTTAAGAGAAGAGATCTCTTCTCGCTGCCCGGGCCCTGGCCCTTACCTTGACAACTGCTCGTCTCATCAAAACATCAGCTGCCCGGGAGATCCTCGAAAATGAGATTCAATTTCATCTACGCTGATGCCGACAGCTTTTTTCTTCCCTCTTGCTCGGGGTCAGAGTCATGAAGTGGGACGATCTGTAAGTGGGAGAACATTTGATTGCTACACGGTTAGCAGAATAAACAGGGGAGAGGGAATGCAGGGCTAGGTGGGAGCTCTTACTATGAAAACGAATAAACTTTTTTTTTGTATCTTGGTGAGATGAAAGAAATAGTTCATCCAGACATAGATTTTTACCCAATCATTGACATACTCTAGCATTGATTTCTTTTTTTTCATCTTTTTCTTTACAGGAACATTCAAATAATGGCAGGCACAGGTAAAGACAACAGGAAAGTAATCTATATCATCCACACACTGTATTTTATTACTTTTTATGATTAATATGATGTACAGACCGAAAAACTTGCCCATTCTGATCAACAGCTGGGTATGGCCAGATCCGTGTGCGTGTGTGCATGTGTCAGTTAGTCAGTCAGTCAGTCAGTCAATCAATCAATCAATCAATCAATCGATAAACAAAAAAACATGGATTCAGTTAGGTTGTACATTTATTATTACTTTTTATAATAAAAATTATATGCGTAAATTAGAATTGAAATGTTAATCAAAAAATGAGATTTTGCCTCAATTCATTTTGCGATTGTGTAACTTGACTAATCAGCAGAAAATACATATAAATTCATTCATTTTCCTTCGACTTAGTCCCTTTATTCATCACAGGTTGCCACAGCGCAATGAACCGCCATCTTATCCAGCATATGTTTTTACACAGCGGATGCCCTTCCAGCCGCAACCCATCACTGGGAAACATCTATACACACTCATTCACACACATACACTATGGCCAATTTAGTTTATTCAATTTACCTATACCGCATGTCTTTGGACTGTGGGGGAAAGCGGAGCACCCGGAGGAAACCCACACGAACAAGGGGAGAACATGCAAACTCCACACAGAAATGCCAACTGACTGAGCCGGGACTCCAGCGACCTTCTTGCTGTGAGGCGACAGTGCTGACAACTGAGCCACCGTGTCGCCCCATAAATATAAATATACCTTTGAGCCAAAGTCTTTCATAGAAAATGATTTTGTATAATTACCTCCCAGAAAGTGATTATATTCCCAAAGAACATGCACCCTCCTCTAAACTCAAAATAACATGACAGAGAAGCAACTAATTTAGAAAAAATGATAGTGGTTTCCGCGCTTGCAGAACTTTTTATGGATTGATTGATTGATTGATTAATATATCACACTAATTTCCCAAAAATTGACAATTTTATTCTCTTGAACCCATTGGACAGAAATGGTGTTTCATTTACTAATTTTGTGCATATGTTAAATGTACAACTTTGGATGGAAACATAGAAATTAAAAAAAATAAAATTATTAAAAACTTTACTGACATAATTAAGGTGATCTTTGAATGGATAAAGGCTATAGCAGCCCCTTTTCTCCCAGAAGCTATAGTATGCCATAAGTCATATGGATCGGCTTTATAAAACTTTGATGATGTGCTGCAGCTTTTAGTTTCCTTCACTTTCATTACTTTAAAAAGATTAGCCAGGTTATTCTTCAAAAGTTCATTTGAAAGGAATTCAAATTAATTAATTCGAGACACAACAATTAACTATGTTTCCTCATCACACTTGTCTGTAAATATACAGAAAGAATTCAAACATTTTAGCTGTAATTTCGAATTCAATTACGTTTTGAATATTTGAGTATTTTAGAGCACGTATAATGAGTGTTTATACTATGGTACTGAAATAAACTGAAAATAACAACGTGTTATACACATAAGTGTGCTAAATGCAGAAAAAATGCATTGTGAAGTCATGAAAGTCAAGAGACACTTATGCTTCTGACAGACTCTTTTCTAACTGTGCCATTTCTGGCTGGCAAGTCGTGCAATTCCACAACTCCAATTCTGTTCAACACTCATGTAATAAAATCACTCTCAGTATTAAGAGGGATCTTGGCATTTCTTTTTTTATTTCTGTGCAACAGTTTACAGCCCTCCAGGGGAAACAGAGCCCAACCTATAAAAGTTGCAGCCTGGCATGAACCGAAGCCTTTCAAATGTAGACGTATGTCATAGAGTCAGAATGAGAGAGAGCTAGAGATCCAGAGATGGAGAAAAGCTGAAGTGAGAGAGGAACAACTTTTTAGTGTGCACAGTAGATACCCTTTTAAACAAAGAAGACTAATAAATTCCACCTTTCTGATGTGATACAAATTAAATTGTGAGCATGAAATTTTGGCCATTTCTTTCCCAGATGATTGGAATGAATACGGGCTAGTTAAAGTTTAATATCCTATTATGTGTGTCTGTTTTACTCTTCTGTCAGAAAGGTTACTTCTAGCTGACTGTGGATCTTAAAGAACCTCACTATAACAGAGACAAAAAAACTTCTTTTAGACTAAAACATTGTCATGAAGTCTCTGTATATTTCCATGTTTGTATGTACAGTTTTTGAACATAGCATTTTGATGCTTATTAATACATATTTTGCACATAAATATTGTTTACAATGGACATGTTCTCAGGCTGAGCATGAACATACAATCTAATCATCCGCAACACAAATGGGATAAATATAGTGAAGGGTCACTTACCTTACTTCTTCGACAACTCTGCTGGCACAATTCCAGCTTAGAGTGGAATTTTAGATCCTGATGATACATTTACACAATACACTTTTCAACTTAAAATAAACCTTTCTTTGGTGTGGCTTTGGGGGCATGATAATGCAAATGAAAATATGTTTCCAATACAAGTTTTCTTTTTTTATTATTATCCATTGTCGTATGAATAAAAATCTAAAAAAACAAAAAAAGAAAAAAAACTATTTTACGTATTGTCAGAAAAATGGCTAATTCATACAAACTCATATGATTTCATTCAGTGTATCTTGTTAATTGTATCCGTATTGTCAAAATGCTTACATTTACCTATTTGTACCACAACAATCATAAAAGTTTATTTCTGCATATTTTTGCATATCCCTAGTCTTTAATTTCTTGTTCTAAGCCCCCATTCATTTCTAAAAGTGTTCAAATACTCATTCTATTTGCTCTCATACCTACATTATTTCAGATAACCTAACATTGCTGATACTACTTGCATATCATTCTTCTACATGATTAAATTTGTTGCTAAGTGACATGAATCTTTCAGTCATGAATGGACAGCTGACCTTGCTTTGCAGCATTTACATTTATGCTTTCAGCAGATGATTTAACCTGTGTCTTCAGGTAAAAAAATTTCAGCGTGTTCCCTTGGAATCAAACTCATGTTAAGCTACTGAAACACTGATATAATAAAGCCTACACAGCACTTGGCTCGGTGTTGTACAGCTCTCAATTTTGTCCTTGGTGTACCATGAACAAATTATCAAAGCAAAACGATCAGATTGCAAAAGGAGAATCAAGCATGGAAACCAACCCCTTCATGAGATCAAATGCCCAGCAAGCTTTGTTGATATTGCTAAAATAAGATGATAATGGCTCAAATGCGCCCACCCCCTTCAAGCACCATATGAGGTTTTTAAAGGCCTCATGGCTCTGTGTAGGGCATTTTGACGCACTTTCCTTTAAAAGTGCTCTCTGTAACGATGCTGAAACCCATCTTCTCACAGCTCAAATTTTATCGCTCACTATAAATCCCAGGAATGGCAGAAAGGTGCTGCTTAAAGTGAGGTGCGTGGAACTTTCAGATGAATTGTGGCAGTCAGAATGCTGACTTTGACAAGCATATCAGCACGTCTCACCGGATCCCGCATCAGAGGCGCAGTTGAAAAACATAGCGAGATCTACCTGGCCCGTCTCCTCCGCCGGGACGGAGATAGCGGCGACGATGGGCTGAAATCACACCGCACTTCCCCCATCTGTGCCGAATCCTGCAGTGACAAGCATGAAAACCTGCGTAATCAAAGCGTAATTGATTATACTAATTGCCAGGGCATAATTGGATCCGACTCAATTAAAAAGCCTGAGTAATTGAAATGAATTACAAATGACGCATTTATTACCATCGGAATAAAAAAGCAAGCAAGCGGATGAGAGAGAGAGAGAGGGAGAGAGAGAGAGAAAGAGAGGGAGAAAGCAAAAAGCTTGCAGGGTTGGGCTTTGTCTGCAGAGCTTGGGGTCCTGATGCACCTGCAATGCTAAATCATCAGCGCCTCACTAGATAGCGCCGGGCCGGGAATGCTTTGTGCTGTTTTTGCAATTCCTCAATGCGGATTTATATCTTTTGCTTCAGGAAAGGTTGTAATATTTCACGGCGCACGGCACAGAGTGCGACTCAGTACTGTGCGGGCGTTCAGAATGAGTGCTGGAGGGGGACGAGGGGGAGGGTTGGAATACAGTATCAGCATATATTGTAATTTTATTTTGATAAGGCCACGCTTAAAAGCCGAGGAGGCTCCCATGCGCACAGAGGGCGAGCGGGTTTATTTATTTTACATATACACAAAGCCTGCGGACGCTTCCTCAGCCGTCATTAGCGATTTCTCTACGACAGGGGATATCGGCAAATGAGAACAGGTGCACCCCTCCCCCGCATGCACACACTATTCAACAGTAGTCTTGATAACGTAAACCACTTTGCAGCCACTTCCTGAGATGCAGCATATGTGTAGTTGGTGTCTCTGAGTGTGTATGTGCACATGAGTGCGCATTTTTTATTCTCCAGCCCTGTCAGAATTTCCTTTCAAACTCGTCTGATCGGGTCGAGTCTCATCACGCTGTCACCCCAGCTCGCTTTTCATTAGTCTGCCTCCTTCTCTCTCTCTTTCTTAGCCTCCCTCCCGTTCTCTATCTGTCTCTATTCGCCTAGCCAAGCAGAAGAACTCAAACACATGCGCAAATTAAATCGACATCCAAACTCACTCTCATATACAAAGCAATTTAAATGATATTCATTAGAGCGATGACAAGTCCTGATGAGGCTTCCAGGAGGAGAGCACTCCTTCAGCACTTTCGCCGACTCTGTTTCATGCTCACCGATGCGTGATGCCCGTCGCCATACCATCACTTAAAATACAGAGAGAGGAGAAAGAGAGAAACCAAAGGAAACACATATCCCACTTGTCTCAAAACAAGCACAAATACACTTCCCTAGACCCCTTTCTGTGCGACGGGCTGGCTGTTTGCCTTTTGCGCTCCGTCCAAACACCTGACCTTTCTGGTATATATATTAAATAAATATATATATATATATTTTTTTTTTTCTCTCTCTCTCTCTCTATACATATTTAGGTGATTTTTGATGCTACTTCCTGTCTATTTTTGCGTCTTCTTTTTTTCTGCCATTACTCTATTTATGTCCATGGCAATTAACTGCTGTCAGCTGCTTTTAATGTACTAAAAAGCCTGGCTCTTTCTCTCTCTCCCTTTTTTTTTATATTTTACCCTTCATCCGGACGAGAGCCAATTAATTTGGGCTTTTCTCTCGGCCCCTAATTAACCCCTTCAGGACTGAGATGATGGCTAATGCCACTGATTGAGGCCAAGCCTGAAATTACCCAGAATTACCCAACTGCTGTGAGCGAGAAAGGAGATTACCGTACGTTCATTGTTCGGCGGGGCCGCCATTCATTAGCTCGCTTACCCATAATTCATTAGGAGGAAAGGAACAAAATGGAGTCGATAACACGGCCAATGTGTTACATATATTTCTCTTACGCGCTCCTGGCCTCCTTTCCTTTTCCTCCCTCTTTGTCTGAGTTAAAGCTTTGGCAGACATGAGAGTTGTCTGCCAACCTGATGTTGTAATCAATATATGTGAGCTGACGTGAGTCTGGACACGCGTGTTAATTAAGCAGCTTGTGGGTGGAAATAATTTGAGTGTGATAATGAGTTTTGAGAGAGGACTCGAACAAGATAACTGTCTTTGGAGTACAGCCACTGACACGCGGTGCTGTCTAACAAGCCACACCCACTTTTGTCAGCCCAGAGGTAGCAATCACCCAATCACCAGCAAGATTCAAGTTAATTAGTTCTCAGCTTTTTGTGTGGGGGATTTAGGTGTGCACCTAATAACCAACCGCAAGTGTGCGTATGTATGATCAAGACAAATGTCATCTTCTGTTAGAGTCAGCACCTGTACAGTGCAAGTATCATTTAAAATCCACATAATGCCGCAGTGTGTAGCACGTTCGCCTCACAGCAAGAAGGTCGCTGGTTCGAGCCTCGGCTGGGTCAGTTGGCATTTCTATGTGGAGTTTGCATGTTCTCCCCGTGTTGGCGTGGGTTTCCTCCGGGTGCTCCGGTTTCCCCCACAAGTCCAAAGAAATGCGGTATAGGTCAATTGGGTAGGCTAAATTGTCCGTAGTGTTTGTGTGTGAATGAGTGTGTATGGATGTTTCCCAGTGATGGGTTGCAGCTGGATGAGCATCCGCTGCGTAAAACATATGCTGGATAAGTTAGCGGTTCATTCCGCTGTGGCGACCCCAGATTAATAAAGGGACTAAGCAGAAAAGAAAATGAATGAATGAATGAATGTTTAATACATAAATGGGTAAAACATTGTCAGTAAAAAAGTGTAAAAAAAATAAAAAAAAAGTGTCAGAACAACAACAAAAAAGTAACACAACTTTATTTTAATGCATTATAATGTGTCCTTAATATAGACACTAAGGATATTTATATTTTATAGTTTGTTTATTATTTTTGAATAAATAAATAATTAATGATTAACATATTTTTACTATGATTTAAAGATATCGGACCCTGGACCACAAAACAAGTGGAAATGGAAATTGAGGTGCATTGAAATTTAAAATCATATTTAAAGTTGTCTTAATGCATTTTACTAATCAACAATTATGTTTTGGTATATTCACAATAGGACATTTACAAAGTGCCTTCACAGAGGATGCTCTGTACTTAATATTTTAGATATGAACGAAAAATCGATCATTTTGACATCTCCACTGTTTTTGTTTTTTTTTGGCTATTCCCACAAATGTACCAGTGCAGCTTAAAACTTGTTTTGTAGTGCAGAGTCACATATTTGAATAATTATTATTTGATGACATTAAAAGAGTCTATTTAAGTCGTATTATATACATATAATATACACTATATACATATAATATACATATATTAAGTCTATTATAACTTACTGACATTATATTTATAATTATAACTTAATAATAATAATTACAGTTACTATTCTTTTTAAATCCTCAAACATTTCCACTATTCCAAAAAAAACACTGGCCAAACCACTGGCTTTTATGCATTTGTCAGCAATCATTTAAAATAAAATTATCATTTAAAATAATAAATTAATTCTACATCTATTAATAAGTATGAATCATAATAAGTATGGTATCTCAAAACTATTAAGTAGTATTTATTCATGTATATTCACAAGCTTGTATGTATTTTCCCAGTGTCTCCCAGAAGAGAATGATGAGTGAAACAACAGCCCAAGGCTGATCACTGCCCCTGCCATTTCACAAAATAAGACACTTGCTATGCTTTGGTTGTGTTGACCTCTTAATTCTGTTATTCTATTAGAGGTGGGGGTAAAATTGAATTTGTGTGTGTTTAAGGGGTGTTCAGGTTAAACGGTGCTAAGCACTTTCTCCTATCACCCCCGCTTTAGAAGATTCACCTCTGACCTCTCTGAGAGGTCTTCTTCAGTCTGAGCCCCAGGGCAACAAACTCTCCAAACATCAGACAATCAGCTCACATCACTTCTCTGACTGCCCTCCAGCGACACTCACACAGCCATCCTTTCCCCTTTCATTTCCTTTCCTTTCCTTTCTCCTTTCCTAATACTGTTTATTTTAAAACAAATACGGCACTTTATTTTATAGCCCTGATATGTATGTGCATGTACTATGTACTTACCAGTCATTACATAAAATGGTAGAAAAACTAGGTACTAACCATAAACCTACCCATGAACCTAACCTTGACCCATGCAGTTCCCCAAAGTTCTTTGTTAGGAAAGTACACTGTTCAAACTAAATGCTGCATTCAATTTGTTTTGGAAACTCTGAGGAGCCTCTTTTGAAGCACCAAAACAAGCCACAGAAGATAAATTTCATCTATAAAAGCACATCTATTTAAAGATGAAATAGAGAAAAAACAAACAAACAAATAATTATTAAGGTGTCAAATAAAATGTCAGATTGCAAAAATAATAAGAAAGATGAATGCAATGGTGTTTAGAAACCTAAAGGAAACTGGTGCAAATACACAAATATGGTGGCCATGATGAGCTTGACATCCAGGTGGCACTAATGGGAACTGTATGGTCAATGTGATTTTGAAAACAATTTTGACAAATTTCAGTGTTTGTGGTGAAACAAATTAAGACAAATTAACTAGGATGCAAAGAAAATGTGCATGCATAATCTGTTATAGAATGTTCAGTATTACATACACTCTTATAAAGGATGTCTATTGACATCGAAAGTTCTACGAGGAACCTTTAGCATTTTTTTAATTATGAAATTGGTCACACAATGTAAAAAACAAACAAAAGTTTTTTTGAATAATGTATCAATGTTAGATTCTATGTAACCAAAAACAAAAAAAGAAAAGGTTAGTCTATGGCATCACTGTGAAAATGCCCTTTTGGTTCTTTGTGGCACTTTTATTTTTAAGAGAGCAATATTTGTTTTTAAATCAGGACTGAATTACTGAATTATGTAATTTGATGTAATTCATCTTCAAAGCAGGCAATACGAGGGAAGCAACAAACAGATCAGAATGCTTATTTTTAAACAGATTTCTTGCCATGTGAATCTGTAAACTTTTTAAAATGAATTTTGTCCTTAAAAAAGCTGAGCAGCAGAGGTTGAGGATGATTTGAACTTCTGTAGCCTGCCTTTCACCCCATGCAGAGGTCAGAGGTCAGGGGTGAGTGACAGGACAAGGCGGCCATGACAGGGCCATGTTTATTTAACTCTTCACCCAATGAAAGGTTAAAAAAAGATTTAACCACAATAGTGATAATGATCAAGACATACAGATGCAGATGAGATTTTTTGTGTTTTTATTATTATATAAAAAATAGTTCAATTCAGCATTTTGTTATACTACCGTAATAGTATTAACACTTCCTATGCAGTTTAAAGAATAAGCTGAGACTTTTTACCTTTAGGAAAATTGTAATTATTCAAAATGTGTGTGTTTGTCCACCATACCAAACTGTGACTTCAAAACAGAAAAATGTAGCGAGCCATTTGTGTACTGTTACAAACCAAATTAAATAGTTCTAGATCAAACTTGCTGGTACATTTTTTATTCTTGAGATACTTTTGCTATTATTGTTCAGTAAATGACAGTTTAATAAGAAGAAAATACATATTTGTGGTATGAGACCATTTAAGACAATTTTCGTTTGTCTTGAGGTCACAGGCTCAGTGCAACCAGAGGTAATGCTGTTTTGAAAGGCAAATTAAAATGAATTAGTATATAAATGAAGTCATGGTGCAGGCATCAGCAACTCCCAACCATCTCAGACAGATTTTATTGTGTTACACGCACTAAAAGATTCACCCTCGGTGTCCTTTATTTGCGTTTTTATACCGACTTTTTTTCATTCATCTGTGTTGGTGGGCTTTAACGTCTGCCGTTTGTGATGAACACCAGGGCGTATGTGTGCATCTGTATTGTAGCAACTAACTGCTTTTGCACTGTAGATAATTCTTCCCCCCGGTATGTTTGTCTCATAGACACGCAGGCCCACGTGGGAATGTTAGCGGGTTAGGAGGGAGTGAGTGTGCGCTCACTGAGACCTTATTACCTCTTCCTGCGTGGAGTGTGTTGTGTCTCGAGTGATTGGTGATCACATTTGTAATGGCACACTGCTGCACAACGCCATTATGCCCTTTGTCATCTTACTGAGCCACTGACAGCCAACCGGCTCTCGGAGACAAGAGGTATAAATGACAAACACACACACACACGCATACGCACACAAGCATGTATGTGAGATGATTTGGAGATTACAGGTGTGCGTTTAGTGCTTTTAAGTAGGCATTAAACTCAGTCTAACTCCTAAGATGTGTGGCATATTGATTTCTTGTTGTGCAAAGAACCGTTCAAGCCCTATTTAAGATTTCTCTCCTGCACGTAGCCGGGAGCACACTGAGGCCTTGTGAATTAGGGAAATCGCACATTCATCACACGCATTATTTTAAGATACTTTGGAAACGCGTCAGCTTGAAGATCTATTGTGGTGCATTACAAAACGCTATGGCGCCTCCTGTTCTTTCCCTTCATTCCTTATTGGGGTAATGTGGGGGTCACTGGGACACACCCATGAGTGTTTTTTTTTTTGGTGAGCTAATATCTACTCTATCTCTCTCCGAGTGTGTGTAGATTGTCCACACACAAGCTTGTGATTGAGAGAATTTATAAGGTGCTCTAAATTAGCATTTGTAATGGGAGTGCTTCCAAGGTGAGACTGCAGATGGTGAGTGAATTACAGTGCATGTAAATTACACAGGTTAAGAGAGACAGCTCGCCTCAAAGGCGTCCACAGACAAAGTGAAGCCTTGGGTCAGCGCAGCAGTGAATCAATCAGGCCCAATTGTTGAGGAGTGGATGTGCATTGCCTGCATCATTGTAATTTGCTATGCCGAGACGTGCCGGTACCCGCTTAATGCAAAGGCCTAGTGAAAATGGCCAGCGTGTGTTTGTTAGCGATAGTGCAAACGCAGATACATTTCCTCTGCCGCCGCGCATAATCCGCAATTTTGTTTATCTGAAAAGTCCAGCAATACATAAAGTCCCTTAGTAGCTCAATAGCATTACAACACCACATTCATTTGTGTTGGAGAGGGCTGGTTCGAGAGTTTCACTGAGCTTTAAACACTCTGCTCTTTTGTAGCAGCGCAATGGAGATAAAGC
This sequence comes from Danio jaintianensis, assembly GCA_903798115.1. NCBI lineage: Eukaryota > Metazoa > Chordata > Actinopteri > Cypriniformes > Danionidae > Danio > Danio jaintianensis. Next base: position 3,007,411 of record CAIGQV010000818.1, on the reverse strand, counting down.
CTCCAATGTGTGGTTCGCTCCCGCACACGTAAACCTCTCATTCTGAGCAGATTATGTGTACAGACCAATTACGTTCCTCACATCCTGGGAAATATACTCATTGTTGAGGTATTTAGGCGCTAAGCAATTATGTAGGCTTTTTTCCTGCACAAACATACCTTTGGCTGTGCATGTTTACAATTGGTTTACTCCCCGTCGTGAACTGGGTCAAATTCATAGCTCAACGCAACCTTGATACAGATGTATGCAGATTTCATTTAAAGCCCAGGCAACTTTAAAAAGATGCCATTAGCATCAGGGTGGAGTGGGATATTGTTTATTTGCGCATGTAGGAGAGTATAGGCATTTCTCGATCGTTAAATGTCTCCACGCATAGTTGTTTTCAACCTTAATAACCTCAGGTTCGGTGGCTCATCAGGCTGGGAGAGAGGAGAGAAAATGGCTTTCTTACACTTCAATTTCACGCACATTTTCTTTGCGACTAATGAGCACCTTAAATATGGCGCCAGACTGCAGGAAAGCCTGTGAAGGCTGACATTTTCACACACAGCAGCACCTTGTCACCACACATAATGTCCCCTCTACCTGGTTCCTGACGTCTTTGAGTGTGTGCGTGCGCATGCTGAATGCTCTCTGACAGATCTGACGAGGAACATATTCGGTAACTAAACAGAGTAAACCATTTTTTTTGGAAAGTGTCCCACCCATTATGAGATATTTCTTATACATGGCCCTGATGTGCTCACAAAGGTTCTGTTTCTTTCGCTCTTTCTCTCGCATATACACAAGCCAGGAATCAGTACATACAGTGTGTCATTTACATTTTGTTTGAGTGCAGTCTATGCTAAAGCAGAATTTTGCAGTCACAAACTCTAAATGCGATTCTGTTGTCATCCTGGATGAGGCCCAAGCAAATTTGTCCCTGCAAAATGGGAACCTGAGCTAATTACAACAGTGAAAACTGTGAAAAAGAGACAGTTAATGCCAGAGCAATTATCTGCTACATTCCTTTGTAGAGAGGGAAAGGCGCATTGCTCTTCACACTGCCTGATGCTTCCCTAGTTAAACCATATTAGGAGACGTTGTGAGTTGATGTGTCACCAGGCAGGGAATTAGATGAGAGGAGTGATGGGATAGATCTGCCAAAAATATATGACACCACTAAAGTCTGCCGCATCAGAGATAAACACTTAATGTTTGTGAGACCAGCAGCAGAGGTCTATGCTAATGTATAAACACACACGCACGCACGCAAGCCACCTGGCTGATTTTAATTTGCCTGTCAGAGGTCCGGTGGTCTACCCCGATCGTCACACAAATGTCTTTTTACACACTTGTCGACTGCTATTTAACTGACAGCAGTTCTCTTTAATCTGCTCATTTCTTATCCCCCGGCACCCGACAGACTTGTGAGCCACGACACATCAAGTTATTGCAAAAAACCAAAACAATTTCAATTTAATGCTGCAGTAGAAAAAAGGTTATATGAAGTCATATAATGAGTGCTTCATTGTCAACAACAACAGAAAAAAAGGTAACACGGCACAGAATGCATAACAGTGCCTGTGCTGTTAACATGCCAATATTTTACAGATAAGATTTCCATTCACTGGCAGCTGTCAGTTACTTCAGTAAATTAACTGCCAAAACGTAGCAGAACTGTCAATTGGAGGTAAGGTAACCATGGTTACCTTTCATATCCCCTAAAATGATAAAGCTGCAGTGTGGCTTTATGGAGGAATAATTAGACAGAACAACAAAATAAAAGATACCAATCAAAAAGGCATTCTACAATATGAAACAACAACCAAGAGTGTTTATAAATAAAAAGGTTACATTGTGGAATTCCTCCTTACATTATAAAGTTTCATCTTTTTTATACAACCATTTAAGTGAAATGATGGAACAAGTCTTGTACAAGTTTAACCCTTTGAGCACGAGGTGGAAATAAAACTTTAGGGTGATCTTTTTTCTTATCATTTTCATATCTTCTGATTAAATAACATATTTATAAAACTATTGTGCAAAACACTTTCATTAATGTCTTCATATATTGTGCACCAGTAGATAGTCATACCCATCTTAAATTAAAAAATATAAAATGATGCATAATTTAGACAGAAATTAGTTTATGTTTTTATGTACACATTTTTACACTGACCTGAATTCATAAAAGGCCCCTGATTTGAGCAAACTAAAAAAAGCAAAAAACAAACAAACAAACAAACAAACAAACAAAAAAACTATACTATTTTGGATTCACATATACTTCTGCACCGCAAGCTGAATAAGAGGTGATGTATCAGACAATGTAGTGTTTAGTGGGTATACAAAAATAAATAAAATAAACAAAACTTTGAATATGCCCACTCAAATACATATCAAATTTGTTATTTCCAATCCTTTGTATTTATTTCTTTATGTATTTACGTTTGGGGGGTTGTAAATATAAAAGTATTTAGGCGTACTCAGAGGGTTAAATTTTTTTTCTGCTGACACCAGCATACTTAGGTCATTAAAAATGAAAAGAAAAAAAAGAGAAAAGAGAGATAAAGAAAAGCCCAGATTTAGTTTTCAAATATTGAACTAAACCATTCATTAATGCATGCAGCTTACTGCATCTCAAGGATGCCAAAAAAAATCAATTTACACAACTTTCAAATACATACAACTTCATTTTATGTCTTTTTTATTTACCTTCATATTTTACCAGTGACCTCTTCACTGCACAGTTAGAAAATTATCATTTGCCATAATTTTCTCTGTTTTCCATTGTGAACTGAAAATGCAGAAAATGAATGTCTCTAGGGCCAAATGAGTGTTCCCCAGAGAAAAAAAACTCCAAATGATGTGCCAAAACTAAACAGTAGTTTTCTGGCATCTATGTGCAGTTAGTTCTTTGTTAATTACTTTCAGTTCTTTTAATTCTTTTTTTTCCTTAAGAAATGTTAGTCAGAAGGCTTGAAAAAAGGACAGGAGATAAAGAGATAAGAGAGTTTTTGTCCTTGGCCATCGCTAAGGTTTCTCAAGTTCACTAACATACATAAGATGGTCCTCAGGGGATTTACCATGGGTCTTACTCAGATGGAGCTTGACAGCGTGTTTGCTGGCAAAAGTCCGGTTACACAGTTTACACTGATATGAGGTGCCATTTGCCTCCTCATCTGGGGAAGGGGAGGGGGAAAGTGAGTGAGGACTGGGGTTCGGGATCGTATGAGCCAAAGAATGCGATTGGGCTGAAAGCAGTTTCTCAGATAGTCCCTTGGTGTGGCGAGAGATCTGGCTAACAAGATGTTCTCCAGACAACTTAGCCAGGTCCCTGAGCCGAAAGCCCAAATGAGACTCAAGATGGCTGACGTAGGTAGAGGGGGAACGAATCTGTGATGCACAGTCACTGCAGAAGAAGACAGGGTGGCCAGAGTCTAGATTTTTCAAGAATTTTGTGCCACCTGTCCGCCTCAGCTGGTATTTGACATTTGCTAGCCAGTGGCTGATGGTCGTCATTGAGAGTCCAGTAAAGCGTGAAATATGCATGCGCTCCTGTGGACTGAGGTCTGACATAATGTACTTGCCATCACCTGTTTGCCGTAAACTGGAGGCAAACTGTGCCTGCAGGATGAGCAGATGCTGAGGATTCCAATTGGACTGTCGGCCTTTACGTTTCTGAGCAGGAGAGATCTCTTCTAATTCCTCAGGTGTAGATCCATCTATGTCTGATCGCTCTGAAAGACTTGTTGGTGTGGAGGACTTAGATGCATGGTTCTCTGTGAGGTTCCGTAGCATATCGGAGATGTCAGACAGGGCATTTTCGCGCAAAGGTGAGTTGGACATGAAGGAAGCCACAGCGGATGAGGCTTTGGCCATGGTGATGGTTGATGACGGCGAAATTGAAGTGGGTGTGGAGGTGGAGGAGGACAGGGCAGCAGATCCCAAAGAGTTGCTCTTATCGCTCTTGCCTTTGGTCAGATCAATAGGCTGGTCATTGTTGATGTGGTAGAAGTAGCGGTCTAGATGGTCATTAGTTTTTTTGGTCTGAGATGGAGTGGAGGCAGCCACGGCTGCCTTCTCTGCCAGGCTGTTGCTCATCTTAAAGAGCATGCTCATGGGGTCAAGGGATGGCAGGGCAGGCTTGGCAGCTTTGCCAAGGTGAACATTCATGACAGACTGAAGCGCACTTAAAGGGTTGACAAATGGCTGCTCTGGAGGATGGTCAGTTATAATAGCAGTGCTGCTACACAAGGTAGACACAGGGGTTTTGACAACATGGTCAGTACCATTCTCCAGAGACTCTTTTGTAAGAGCGTCACCATTTGATTCTTTGTGAGTGATTCCACCCCCATTAGTTTCAGGGGTTTTGGCTCCTCTTCTTTCCTTAGGGGACTCCCCTCTTGCAGATTCCCCTGCATCACTACTGCAAGGAGAGGGTGTGGTCCGTCTCAGCGGGGAAGACCTCGCTCCAGGATCCCTCATCTTCTCCTCTACTTTGGCCACTTTTTCTGTGACTTTTTTGACTAGCTCCTCCATTGCATGGAAGTTGTTTTTGAGCAAAGGGGATGTTTGGCAACTAGGTGGTGAAATTAGAGGTTGGCTTTTGGTAGGAGACAGGATCTCTTCTCCAGAAAACATATACTTCAGAGGAGAACTTTTCCCTGAGTTGCGCAGGGACAGTTTCATAATGTTTGGAAGCTGGTAGGCAGCGTGGATACTGGGATAGCCTCCCCAGCTGGGTGTGCCATTCTGTGCTTTGTTGATGGCAGATGTTACTGTATTCTCAAGAGACTTCAAAATGTCAAACCCCCCCTTAGGGCTTTCTTCAAGATCTTCCTCTGTCAAATATGGATACTTGGATGAAACTTCAAACTTCTCATCAGTTTCGCTTTCTGCTGCTTTCTTGTCTTTGTTATTATTTGTCTCTCTTGTACACTCCACTTCCTTCTCCTCTTTTTTAATCTCCATGGGCATGATAGCAGGGGAGATACTAGGGGGAGGAGGTGCAGGAGGTGGTGGGGAAAATGCAGTGGCAGCAAGTGGCACTGACTGTACCTTGTCTTCATTAGTAGGTATAGTGTTAGGAGCTGTTGTGGAAATTGACTCCATGATAGGTTTGCCTTTCTTGATGGCAGAGTTAGTGACTTTGATGAAGTGTCCTGTGACCATCATATGGGCCGTCAATTCCTGTAATGTGTCATGTGAGCTTCCACACTCCATGCACTTCAGGATCTGGGATTTTCGTGACTCAAACTGCCATGCATAACTAGCACCGTTCTGGTGTCCATACCGGTTATTGGGTGTGATGTAAGGATTGGGGGTCTTTTGCAGAAGGTCATTAGGGTCAGATAAAGAAGGTTTGGGGGTGCCACCATTAGAATCTGGTGAGCTGGGGAGTTCTAGCTCAATAGGGGTTCTTTTACGAGCTGAGGAGATAATCTTGGCTGCCACAGGAGTTACAGGTTCCTTAAGAGGCACTTTCTGGTAGTGTTTCGTTTTGATCATGTGAACACTGAGATCCTGTAGTGACTCAAAGGAATGTCCACAGTACATACACTTGAGAACTTTCTGGGCATCCTCCTTTCCTTCCATCTCAAGGAGGGAACGCTTGCGAGGCTTTGACCAGCGCTTGGTACCTTCACTGTCTGTCTCATGGTTGTCATCTCTGTAGTGGCCCGTCTCATTCATGTGCACAGTGAGCTCAACTAGAGTGTCATAGGCAGCACTGCAATCTTTGCAGCGAAATTTGCTTGCACCAGTGAAGATGGAGCCATATAGTTTGGTGCTCTGCCGATAAAGCTGCACAGTACTGAAGAGGTTAGGTTCGGATGCTGGGTGCAGCAGTCTACTCTGGTTCTGTGAAACATTCTGCAAGGTCTTAGCCACTGCTGTCTGGTGCCAGTCATATCCACCACTACCACAGCTACTGCTGCTGCTACTACTACTGCTGCTACTACTGTGGCTACGTGGGGGCTTTTCTGGTGGTTGCTGAGATAAATTCAAGTTCAGCGATGACCAGTATGAGTTGGTCAGGAAGCTAGTGTAGATAGCTTTCATCTGTTCCAGACTGTCTGGGCCTAATGGTGTTGCCTCCTCGCTGCTTGGTGTGGCTGTTGTCGTCATCATCATTGACGAAGTCGAAGAAAGAGAGGTGAGGGGCTCCTTGGCTGAGCTGTCTTCTTCATTCTTCACTGAGGCACTCTCAAAATCTGACATGCGGTCACTGGATTCACTCAGGTGTGACTCGCTGTCCATCTCATGGCTGGAGAAATCAGCAGGTGGAGAGTCATGGAAGCCTGGCCTGTCTTTAAGGAGTAAGTCCTTGTCCTGGCACACATATTTCATGGCAGGTTCCTCCTCCACAGCAGAATCCTCTCCCTCAACATCCTCATCTAGTAAGGCAGCCTCCTTTAGCTCCTCTGGCACATATGCTGCAGGTAAAAAAGAGATAAAAGAAAAAGCAGAAGTGTTATCACATTGTCCAATGATGAAGAATTGATACATTGCATTCCTACAATGCCTTGTATTGAGGATAGACAGCTGATAGAAATGTCAGACATCAATGTGTTTTCTCTAGCAGTGAAAAACAAAACAATCAGTCAGCCTTTTTTTTTTTTTCTTTTTTTTTTTACATTATAAAGTGTTGCAGTAATTTCTTCTCTGCTTTCCAATTGCATTACATTGCCACATGGAATGAAGTTCTGATTCTCTCACCCTTTGTTCTGAAAAGAGAGTATAGCAGAAAAAAAAGAAAAAAGAAGGGGTGGGGGTTGTAAAATAACGGGAAAAATCACTCTTCAAACCGAAGTTGCCACCTTATTCTTCTCAAGGGGCAACAGCTTGAAATTAAAACTAAATTTGAAATTAATGAAGCACATTCTGGAGGTGGCATTCGTTTCTGAAGTAATAAATTACTTGTATCAACCTCAGAGACAGCAGTTCCTGTCTGTCAATTAATATGTCTTACGCTTCTTCAGCAGCCCCTAATGCATTCCCAAACAGACACACTCGCCATTTAAATTAAGAAAGCATTCTCACTCATTACCCAGCAAAGGGCTGCCTTCTTGTAAATAAAAATGATTATATGTACAATTCTGACATAAAATCCCTGCACCAAACACATTTGTGTCAATTACAAAAGATTAGAAAGTTGAAAATTACGATTCACAATTTAGCCTTAAGAACACAAATGCTTATAAGAAAACACTGTAATGTTTTTTTTTTTCAAGTCTGAAAAATAAGAAACCAAAACATATTCCTTTTAACTTCCAGTGCAAGTGATGCAGAAAGAGAAAGGCAGAAAGAGAGAAACAGAAATTCCATGCATTCCTAAGTCTGTCAGTTAATCACACTTTTGACCAGGTATGTAAACAATGGAGAGAAAGGACACTCCATTGGACACACAGATTTTCTGTGAACACATTCTATCATGTCTAAATACCACAAATGTCAAACTAGTCATGCTATAACTTCAACACACAGTATATACATTTAATTCTAAATAGAATATGTCAATTTGTATACAAGGAACATTCCAGGGTATCCACAACAAAGACTAGATAGAATTAAAATAGTATGAATTGATTTCAGCCCCGTTTTAGCATTTTAGCAAAGATAATTAATTTAAGCATTTAATATAGGTTGTGAATTAATTATGATAGCCGTGTTACACAAAAGCACTAAGTACTAAAACTAAACTATACTAAAATAAACTACAACTAATGATGTTTTCAGCATTATTATCATTATTTTTAATTAACAAAATGAATCTATTTTGACAAATCAAAAATTAACAGGACTTATACCCTTCCAGCTTAAATATAAAAAAAATAGCTAAGCATCTAATTTTCTTAATCATGTGTATGTATGTAAATGTTAGTATAAACTGCAATTAAAAAAAAGAAAGTACACAAGTCTCAGAACAAAGCAAAAGACCCTTCAATGGTGATGTTTTTTTTTACAGCATTATTATTAGGATCCATCTTCTCACACACATCACAGCCAGTCTGTGAAATCGAATCGCCCCCTACACAAATCACAACCAACTGTGATCGTGCAGCACACACAAACTCACATGCACACGCTCACACACAGCCATCTGTTCTGAATCAGCCAAAACGACAGCTGTTTAAGAGAACAATGCCTTCGTTCAGGAAGCAGGAGAAGCCGAGCTTTACATCAAGGCCAAATAGCAATGTAAAAACCTGGTTCCTTCAAATACATTCACTTTAAACCTGCTCTCAATGATTACAACACACACACACTTACACACACACACACGCACGCATGCACACACACACAAAAACACACACGCACGCACACACAAAAACAAGAGCGCGCACACACACACACACACACACGCACACACACACACACACATCTAAAAAGGTAGAGGTTTTAGCATGAAATTTTTACCTCCCACTAAACCGCTACATGTAAAATGTAAGGTCAACCTTGAACATAATTACACAAAATGATTAGCTGGTAATTAAAGTTAAAAAGGAAGGTGAGGGTGCCAATGGGCAAAAAACAAGAGCGAGAGAAAGAGAGCGAGAGCGTTTCCTCATCACTTCAAACCTGTCTCGCTATAACCTTGACCTGAACTTGACTGTATGTAGAGCACAGAGTGAGTATTGCCAGTGAGTAGGCGTACGCCCTACAGCAAATCTGAGGGAGAAGTGTGTACATGTTTCTCTATATGTGTGTGTTTCATTCAAAATTCATTTTCTGACAGCAAACACAGAATTAGCACTGCTTGACAACGCAACAATCGGCCTTAAGCCCCAAGGTAACCTGAGAGAGGTGGAGAAAGATGAGAAGAAAACAGCGACAGGGGCTAACGAGAGAGAAACCCGGTAATCTGCACCACACACACACACACACACACACACACACACACACACACACACACACACACACACACACACACACACACACACACACACACACACACATGTTTGTTTTTGTGAAAAGTGGGTACATTACATAGGTTTCCATTGATTTTATACAGCACAAACCGTATTTTGTATTGCCCTAACCCCACCCTACCCCTAAACCCAACCATCACAGGAAACAGTGTACAGCTTTACTCTCTGATTAAACTCATTCTGTGTGATTTGTAAGCTTTTTGAGAAATGAGGACATCAGCTGTGTCCTCATATTTCACCTCCTTTTTGTAATACCTGTGTCATACCTATGTCATTATACAGATTTGTGTCCTGACATGTCACAAAAACACGCACGCACGCACGCACGCACGCACGCACGCACGCACGCACGCACGCACGCACGCACACACACACACACACATCCAATGTTGGTGCATGTTCTGGCTGAGTTCCAGGATCCCAAGTCCCCAGTGTACCTAGAGCCTGTGTGTTCTGGCTGGGAACAATATTGAGATTTCATCCCTGGACCTTCAGAAGCCAGTGCTCTGGTCCAGGCCTACCCACACCACACAGGTGCTGTTTTAATTAGAAAACAGGATGCTTGGATCCAAACGTGGTAGGGTGGGGGTAAAATGAGAATGACCTCCTAATGATTTGGCATCAGATTGGAAGAAGAGCTTGATCTAATTTACACTCGGACATCCAGGGAGATGACCAGCAGAGAAAGTGATTTTCTAAGGCAGTGGAGAGCGTAACCTTGCAAAGTTTAGAGCGCTGTGTGGGTTAGGACTATCAGATAACACCTTACTCAAAAATACAATATACTAGATTAGGATTATGTGAAATGAATTTACATTAAATTTAAATTACTTATTTTTTTGCACAACTGTTGAGTTTGTCCATATTAGAACAAGCATTATGTTAATACAACCCAGCATTGTTAGAGTGTTTTAACAGTGACTTTAAACAGTACCGATACTCTCAACAGCTACTGATATGGAAATCAGGAGAATCACTGAGCCACAAACATCCAATCAGAAGCTTTCCAATCCACAAATCACCCACATTTACTATGGATTAACTGTATCACTAACATTAGCCATTGTATTGTGCCAGACATGTTGATATTGACTTTTTATTATATTATGAATGCAAATATTAATTAAATTCCATTATTCCTTTCATACACTGTAAAAAAATGCAGGGTTCCACACAATACCAACATGTTGTCCCAATGCAAATCGATTAAGTTAATAGTTTTTACCATTTTAAGTTGATTGAACATAAAACAATTAAGTTGTCCCCAAAAACTTCAATAATTTTGTAGTTTCAGCTCAATTTAAGTAAGGAATTTGTACAAGCAGCAACAATGTTGTTTTGAGTGTAAATCAACAGTATTTTTGATATTAACTATGGTGCTTTTGTGCATTTGTATTACACTGAATAGCATAAAAAAAAAAAAAACTCAAGCTACTGTCAAATGAGAGAGATTAATTTGTGAAATGTTCACCTATTTGGTCAATGCTTGTCATGTTATAATGATAAAGCCATCTAAGTTTCTCCAACTTTTGCTCAGGAGAAAACAATCTATAAACGAACCGAGCAAGTCAACAGTAAGAACAGAAACATTTATCAACCTTTCAGATGCAATGTCTTTTTTAGTGTGCGTTTCTTCCAATACATAGAACTATATACAAGTAGACTAAGTTAACACCCCTTGAGCTCTTGCCATTTGTTCTTGTTTGCAATCGGCCTCACTTCAACAGACAGCGGTAGAAGTCAGGAGCCCAGTCCAATACTTCTGGGTGTGCGGATGAGCTGGAGAGAGTGAAAGAGTAAGTAGTTGGTAATTAAAGCTGCTATATATAGCCCCTAAAGCCCACATTTATAATGGGAGGTATCTCTCTCTAATATGCCACTATCTGCAATGTGATATCATTAGGAGGAAAATGGTTTGTAGCCTTAAGCAGACAGGCTGTCTGTGTGCGGCTGGAGAATATGAGATAGCACCAATCCACTTCTCTTCTCCTCTTTCCTCTCATCCTCCGCCCGCACTCCTTTCCTCACCTCCCCTCCATCTCTCCTCGGCTATCATGACCCGCGTTAATGAAGTTAATTGAATCTGAGATCAATAATGCTTAATTATTGCAATTTGACATGCACAGACAAATTGGTGGGGAGGCCAGACGTGAATGCATGCATGTGTATGTTGGAGGATAAGTGTGTGTGTGTGTGTGTGTGTGTGTGTGTGTGTGTCCAGAACCGGGGTGGGCGAGAGGGCATGGCTTGGACAGCGGAGGCAGAGAGAGAAGGATGGACGGAGCAGACAGGCGTGCCATCGATTCCAGAGAGACGCCCCATCGACCAGGCCTACTGACTGATGAAGGCCCTTCTCCAAGGCTAGCCGGAGAGATAGAGAGAGCTCACTGAGACCACTTTCACCAGCCCAGCCCACCTTGCCCACAAACAGCACATTGAGATGAATTTGAAAGACGGAGGAGCGTAACGGAGAGAAAACAGAAGAGATACACTTCTAATAAGAAGCCTATACCTATGGAATCATGTTTTGTTTAGAGAACGCATGAGCGTTACTAAGTGACGGTTACCATGGCTATAACTCTAACAAGGTTTGTTTCCCCTCATTGTCTCTGCAACCAGATGAAGACCAGAGGTACTTTCATTTACGAAGACATTAAAGGCATATCCTGGGTTATTTACAACTTAAATGTTTATGGACAGCATCTGCGGAATCTGCGACTTTAATGGCGATGCTGATAGCTGCATATTTTAAATGTTTATTTGCGATGCCGAACACTTGCCTGCTAGGCTTCCGCTGCCAGTGCATTACAGCGAGCACGTTCTGCGTTCATCCAAATTAATGTCTGTAGCAACTGACAGCATGCCACAGATGCAGTACGAGGACATTAAATAATAAATAATATTCCTAAAATATTCATTTAACGCCAATGTAAATCGTTATTAGCAAACACTTTTACTTCCATGCCTCCAAGTATATTAAGGCTCCGTTGGTTGAAGTTAGTTAATGCATTAATTAACATTGTATGAGCAATGTATTTGTTGGATCTTTGTTAACATTAGCGACTAAAAATACAGATGTCCCTTGTTAGTTCATGCTAGGTCAGGTCCATTAATTCATATTAGTATGCATGACTTTAGATTTTAATGACATTTTAGTAAAAAAGGACACTGGAATTGAACTAAGAATACTATTTGTTTAGAAAGAAAGAAAGAAAGAAAGAAAGAAAGAAAGAAAGAA
>CAIGQV010000818.1:2947386-2968562 GCA_903798115.1 Danio jaintianensis | reverse complement strand
CTCTGTGTCATTTTCTCAGCCTCCCTCAGCATGTCCTCATCCTTCTTCGACATGACAGGGATTACTTCCACGCGGCCATATTTCAATGCACTACACTGGGACTCTCACAGTTGCGTGTAGCTGCCAGAGTGGACCGACCTCACAAATACACACACAAAGAGCTCCAGTATCTGAGTGAGAGAGAACAGGAAGGCGGGACAACTTAAGGAGAAGGAAAGAGTGCAGGCCGAATGATTCATTAGTACTGTGATACTCGGTGCCACCTCCGTGCAAGGCTAAGCTAATTTCTCTCACTGTACCGGGCAGGGTAAAAATAACCGTCTACCACAGCCAGACACATAGATCCCAGAAACCCTCTTCATTTCCTGTCTCCTCCCAGATTCTCCCCCACCGGAAGAGGTGTGGACCACGGTAGCAGCAAATCATGCAGAGCGGCTGAGAATCTTGACCAATGGCCAGCGTAAAACAACAAGTAGATTTGGGGGTGTATTCTGCGTATCACAGCGTAATGAGCAGGGTTCAGTGTTCATTGTTGATTGGTAAAATAAACAATGATCAGAGAGATGAGCATAAGGATCTGATCAACACTTGCTGTTGTAAGTTCTCTTTGTGGGAACTGTTTTGTAAAACATGTACACTATCACAGCGCATGCAGTTCCAATTCTCTCAACAACAGAGGAAACCATCAACAAACTACAGCATACATCCAGCTGAACTAAAACTATTTCAACTTCTTACTGAATCAACACGCACGGTATACACTGAAAGTTCGACAGGGAATGTAAACATTTATACGTGTTTATTTTTCTTGTTACTTTTGACGTGTAAATGGCAGGTAAGCCACTCAAAATATTTTGTTTCATTGTCACTAAAAATGCAAGATTTATTTTCAATCTGTATCATTTTCTCAGATGCAAAAAATAAATCTTTTCAAAACCGTACTATAAAAGAAGTAAAGCTTTTTTCCTGTATATATTAAATTGATTAATATAAGTATATTAAAGTCAAATAATAGTAATAAAAAACAAGACATAATAAACCCATAAGCAACAAGAAAATTGGTACATTATGTTAAATTTAACAAACACCAAATGCTCGATAGATGTTAATCTGTTTTTTCATGTACACTGAATTCCTCACATGACAACAAAATGAATGGTACACAAAGCTTCACAATACTCAGTATTTAATGCAAAAAAAACAATAAGACAAATATAATATATTATAGACAATGTGTTGCATAGTTAAACAGCATGAACAATTATTTTTTTGTTTTATTGTAAGAAATAGCACTATTATTTATAAACTGAATCAGTTTGCACAGTCGCTTTGAAAGAACCTCGATCAACAATGTAATTTTTACATCACATGATTATTTTAAAGTGACAACGTTTTTCTATTTTGCTAAATAATGTCAGTGTTAAACTTGAATTGCCTCTGTATTCCACTCAAATTAATAGCAAAAGATCTTGGTCAAAACAACTTTATCACTAAACAGTACATTTAAGGATTGAATTCATAATCCCCATGCATGTAAGGGTATTTCAATATAAGAATATTGCTATGTTCAGATTACGGTTAATACAGTCAGATGAGTAAATAAGCGTGTGCCCTCACAAAGAATTCAACCTTTTTAGCAGTTAATACTTTGTGCATCTGTATATGTTGGGTTATTTAAACTGCTCTGCTTCTTTTAATCGGTGAACTCACTTGATACTCTCACCTTTACAATATAAACAATTTTTGAACACAGCATGGGGCATAAGTGCATTATCAGAGGAGTGAGCAGGAAGCAAAACAGCTGATCAATCGATGAATCAAAACAATAAAAATGAAATAATAACAGCAAATTGATTCTCAGAGCTAGAGCTCGTGTAAAAGCGAGTCGCACACAAACAGCAAAATCACCCTGCACTCTCATTAACCCTGCTGTAGTCACCACTCATAGTCATTTCTTCACCAAACAATCTCTGGAAAAGAAAGGATGAAAAGAAGGGAAGAGTAAGAGAAAAACAGAAAAGGAAGGAGATAGTAAGGGGGTAGAAAGGGGGGAAAAATGAGGGAAGGATGCAGCCTTGTGAGCCAATTTAAGAAATAAGTGCTGATGCATCAGCTATTGACTGTGTGAACGCTCCTGATAACGCTCAAGGCGAAACTGTGAGGGAAATGACAGCATCAACCGCCTGCAATAAACTGCAGCCCGCGAGACCAAGGGAGCCCTAATTGACAGCTGTCAAGCTAATGGGAGCCATGACGGAAGATTCGGGAAAAAAATTCTGTTTATCAACCATCAACCCTGGTGTGGATCCACAGGGAGGAGAACTTCCCCTCCCTCCCTCCTTTCTATCTCTCTCTCTCTCCGTTTGGATGTTAGGTTATTCAGCTTTTTCCCTTAACCCCCATCTCTCTTTCCTTCGTTCTTTCTCTCTCTTTCTCTCTGTTCCTGTGCTTTTTCCCCGCCTCTTCTGCTCTTAACCCTTCTCATTGTTGCTCACTTCTTGCGGTGAAAAAGGCGGAGGACAGCCATAACTAATCATAGTGTCAGTTGGCTGCCTGGGAGCGCAGGGTTTGGGCCAGAGCAATGTGAGGATGACGAAGACTCAGGCCCCATAATCCACACACACACACACGCACACACACACACACACACACACACACACACACACACACACACACACACACACACACACACACACACACACACACACACACGTATACATACACACACACACACACGCACGCACCCACACACACACAGACACTGCTGAAGGGACACCTACACATAGACAAATGCAATCTTCTTTCCAGCCACTATGTAAATAAAAGCAAGAAAATATCTGTGAAATACATACAAATTATAATTTCAGTGTAACAATAAATCCAACACACTGCCTCTGCTCCAGCGAAAATGACCAACAAAATGTGCATATGCTACATTCATAGTGCTGTCAGATAAGGAAACCTAATACTGAAACACTTAAACACCTATTAAAAAGCTGCAGACAATGTTTAATTAGATCTACGGTTTGTTTTGAATATTTTATTCTAATGCTTATTACACGCAAAGCATCTAGATTAAAATTCTATCCTACTGTATGTGCATTAGTATGCAAACTGTTGATTAATCATTAATCCTTTCATGAAATTAAATCATATATATATACATATATACATATATATTTTAGAAAGCATTTGAGAAGCGGGATGTAATTCCGGACAGTGGTGTATATGACATCATTTTCTTTTTCTTAATAATGCATATGATTATAATGACTAGGTTTTAATAAGGATAATTAACATAATCAAGTCACCATGATGTTTCATTATAATTTAAGTAATTAAACTGCAGCAAGAGATGAAAAAATATATCTTAAACCAAACTGGACGACTTTTAATTTGCGAGGAATTCAAAAGCTATCACAAAGCGAAACTTTCAAACTTCAAAAACGCCAACTACTAAAATATTCTTTATGAGAGTTCTATAATAATCATACCTAAACTGTTATTTTCTATGTGTTCCACATAAGCATATGTATGGGTGATCATTATGTGCATGCAACCGTATTTACGAGCCCACTGGTGTTTCCCATATGATCTTGCGTATCCAACGCTCCATATCCTCGCCGGAACAGGCTTTGAGTTTGATTAATCATTGCTCCCTGTCTGCAATCAATCAAACGCACACGGAATCACAGAAATCAGCTCCTTTCCCCAACTGCAATCCATCTCAGCGCAGCCTCTGTAACATTCGTCACAACCCAAATATTTTTATAAATCATATTTAGTCACTCTAAACACAATGCTGAGAGTTAGCATTTTTTCTAGCGCAGATAAGATAAACCAACTTTAAGCATGCTATGAACGCTATCATAATGACCGTTATCAACATTCTATGTCTTCATACATCACATCCTCTCAGTTCAAATGCACACTGAGATTATGTATCGAGTCAAGGCACACGGCAACATGTATACTATAGTTACGACACTTGGGCACATGGACCTTTCCAACACCAGTGTACTTTAGTAGCTAACTTTGATATTAAAAACCAAGAGGACAAAGAGATAGCTGGGGGGAGAAAAAAAAGTTTGATGTTCTCTTCGACTCACAACAATTGATATGTTTGGTCTGGCAAAAGCTTTGAAGCCTGTGAACAAAAATATGGTGTGTGTACGCTGCACTGCCTGTCTGAATGGGTGTTTTTTTTTTTTTGGCGGGGGGTGAATCACCCTTGCTAGACAGAGAGTGCTGTGTCTGTCTGTTAAAAAAGAGAGATAGACAGAGTAGACGGAACAAATGGAGAGAAGGCAATTTTTCCCTCCACAATAAAAAAGGTGCGCATGTACGCACACAGAGCCTGTGATGCACATGCACCAGGTTTCTTCGAAGCACAAATTTTCTGCACCTTTTGATTCTGTTTTGTCACCTCGACGCTATTATTGCTCTTAGTCTCTTGACCATTAAAAGCGCTCTATTCCAGCCAACATGATTACCCAGGTAGCCCGGACCATTTGTCACCTGCAGCAGCAAATTGAGTTAGTGCACCAACTAAAGGCATGGAGGACTGTGTAATATCAACTTGATTACATCAAACTAGCTGCAAACCTAATTGGGCTGGATGACAGTGTGCGGAGCTTGTCATCTCCAATCATTAGGCCTGTCAGGAATCCATCAGCTTTACAGCTAATTAGGTGAACACTAATGAAGCTGGCAAAACAACTTTTCTTTTTCTACGGCTGAGCGGGCCTTCCAGACTTGGTGGGAGGAGGGAGGTAGGGAGAGACAGAACGAGGGAGCAAAAGAAAGAGAGACAGAAAATGTGAGGGAGGGCGAAATTTTCTCATGCAAAGCTCAAGGTTGCAGGGGACTGGATTTCCCAAAGTTCCTAATCAAGGCCCATCATCTGCCATCTTTCCTTTGCTCTTTCCATCACGACGGCGCAATCAATTTGTCATCACTCTTTGTATGCCACAGTGCAGTCGTCAACCTTATAACTTGCAGCTGTGAGGGCTGCTGGGAGGGAGGGAGGGAGGGATGGAGTGAGGAGAAGAGGGAGAGACGTAGAGGAGGGGCATTGGTTTGAAGAAAGGGAGGGAGTTAAAAAGAAGAAGGAAAAAAAAATTATATATATATATATATATATATATATATATCACAGGAAGTTGCCTCGTCTAAAGAGAGAAAAAAAGGCTCTCAGCCTGCTCTTGTATTTGTCTTCATCCGCTCATCAAAGGCATAAATGCTTGATTTTTTCTCTCTCTCACTCCTCTGAAATGAGAAGCCTCTCAGTCACCCTTGTACCCCTCCTCCCTCCTTCCCTCTACCTCTGCGCGTCCATTAGGCAAAAGCATTTTGATAAAGTAAAGCACAAGAATGAGAGCACTCACTCTGCCAACTTCTGATTGACCATTAGAGCTATTGATGAATGTGGCTGTCAAAGGAGAGACAATTAAATCAAATATGAAACAAAGTTGCTTTGACGGGTCAGACTGATGGAGCAAACCATTCTTCCGTCTCCAGATTAGGTTATTAGTTTTGTGTGTGGGTGTACATGTGTTTGTAAGACTGTAGGTGTGCCCTCTGTGGAATTGTTCATGAGGATATCAACTAGTGTACATAAATAGTTAACTGTATGAAACTATTAGACCTGATTGTCATTAGTCCAACTATTTTTACTCCGATTAGATCTTCACCTGAAAGTTTCAGCGATAAATATTTAGCCGCATATTCTTCACTAACAGAGTGTAATTCATCCATGAATAAACAAAGACTTCTTGTGTCTCCCAGCAAAGTTTAGACAAGGATTCAAAAATCACAAGATGCTCGTATTCTACTTTTTAAACACAACAAAATTATCTGCTGCTTGAAAAAGGAAGCTACAATGTAGCCTGCCTAAAAAGACATTAGCAACAGTTAAGCTGACAGATTTCTAGTTTTGTTTCTTTGACTACATCATTTTTCCTTGTAACAAATATGTCAACTAACAATCACCATGTCTTGAGATATACGTCCCGTTATTTTTAGACAGTTCAATAGAATGAAGCAAAACTGGCCTCGATGTTGTCTATCGGTTTTTTTTTTTTGTTTGTTTTTTTTAATGGTGTGTTTTTGTGTGTTTCTGACTTTAGTGGTCTTAAAGCAATGGAAGTAAATGTGGCCTTGTGTCTGGCCTATGTAGGGAAAAAAAGTAAAAATGCAGCAATTAAAGATGTTTTAATGGTTGGTTGCCAGAGCAGACGTGACGTCACGGGGTTGTGGCGTTGCCATGGCGAGTGATTTATTGATGTTTATCAGGAATGAATAGATCAAAGAGCATCCGGATGACAGGTGATCAATCAGCCTTCAAATCAAAGATGGCAATTGTCCATTAAAGGCTCTTCTTAGACCCTCGTGCGTCAGCTACAAAATAGTCTTACAGTCATTCCCAGAAACGGAGAGGAAGAATTAAATAACAGAAGAAGAAAATTAATGAATAAATAAAGTTGTCTTTTCGTGATCAAATGTGTTGTTTTCGCACAAAAGCCCCCAAAACAACGAAGGCGAGCATCAAAGAGAGACATGACAGTCAGCTGACACCCAAGCCCTTTTTTCCTGCTCTTCTTTATAGATCTCTAATTCATGGAGTCAATATCTACGCCCTACGAGGAAAGAGAGCAGTGTAAACGAGAGAACAATCAAAAGACTTACAGTCGACTCCGCTTCAGCTGCACGGGGACTGACCAAAGTACAAAAACTAGGCGAGTGAAATCGCCAGTGTGCTCTTGAATGAAGTTAAACTATTATTCAGTCGTTTGGCTACTCTGTGGCTTCAAACAATCTGCTACACAAATATAATAAAATGAATAAAAAGGAAGGCATTTTTTTTTTTATTAAAATAATTTTAAAAAAGACAAAGAAGAATAAAAAAAAGTTTTTCGGCATACAAATGACACAAAAAAGTAAAGGAGTAGTGGGTAATTTCAGATCATCCCCAACACTCTCGCACACACATACTGCATTACTAAGAAAATCGTGCAAAAAAAAAAACAGAGGTGAAGAAGAGCAAATGAAGAAGAAGAGGAAGAAGAAGAAGAGCCGTACCTGCCGAGCGCCGGGGCGCTTGCTGTTTCCTCCGCGGCATGTTTCTCTTTCAGGGGTTTTTTTTTCAGGAGCCCCTGAGATCCCGAGAGCTGCTCCGCTTCTGCTCTGATACACGGCACCTGGGGCGCTTTCACACGCCTGACATGTATCGGCAGTTTTCAAACCAAAAAATCAGACGGCAAGATCTGAAGAGGATGAAGACGAAGCGGGATTTTCCCCCTCTTTCCTCTCTCTCTTTCCCCCCGCGCGTCTTTTGGATATGACGGAGAGTCGAGCCGCTACAGTGGGGAGAAAAACCGCTTGTGCCTCAGTGCGATCCTCACTCACTCCGCGCTGGAAGCTGCAACAGGCAAGCTTAAAGGAAAACGAAATGATCGCGTCACTCAAAGTCTGCAAACAGAGGCAAACATCAAGCACTGTCATATTAACTCCTTCCATCTCGAATGGGTTAGCTAGCTCATGTCATGTGGGTAGGCATATGTCTCTCTCTCTCTCTCTCTCTTCCTCTCCCTCTCTCTCTCTCTCCCTACCGCAGCCAACCCCAAATGCACTCTAATAGTAAAAGTAGCAGCTCACAAACACAACAACTATAGATATGCAATGATTGACACTTACATAGGTAGCCTACGCATCAAATCGACAATCTGAATTAACGTTTTTGTTTGAGCGTAAAAGCAGTGCAAGGCAGGCAGCAGTAGCCTCTATCAGTGATTAACAAACATAAACATCAAAGCTTTACTTACGCGATCGCCTGCATAAACGTGTTATCCATGAGGAATCCGTCTGAGTAATCGCATACAATTTGAAAAGCCCCCCCAAAAAAATACAAAAAAAAAAAAAAAAATGAGCGCTGCTGTCGCCGATAGCTTTCAGTGAAAATCCCAAAGACTCCAAGTGCTCAGCGTCTTTCAAAGGTCCATCTCGATTATAATAAACAAACCGGGGGACAGACAAAAAGCTTGAAGGAGGAGATGGACGGACTTGTCGCCCGCGCGCTGCCTCGTTTGCTTATTTTGTCCGCGCGCGTTGGGAATCCGCTGAGAGAATCGATGCGATAGGTGTTTGATTGGGTATTCCTGCTTGTAATAACGCACATCAGAAGGAGGGGATGGACTCGGGCTGCGCCTCAGCTGCTGCTGCTGCGAGAGCATGGATCACTGAGCTATTGCCAAACACTTTCTTGGCCGCTAATAGCACTTTTTTAGCCTTCTTTGTGGGGCTCGTAGCAGGTATTTAAAAACAGCAACGGGCGAAGCAGACGCGTCTTCCTCTCGCTCCTGAGACGCCTTTCTCTCCTCCAATGTCACTTTCGAAAATCCGTTATTTTCTTCACAGAATGGACTTTTTAAGACGGTAAGATCAACATTTTTCAAATATGTCCACCTACTTAAGAAAAAAATAGCAAGTGTTATGAAGAGACAGATTTTTTTTCTTATTTACATGCGTAAATTGGAGTCAGTGTAAAGTCATTTGTAGTGGAGAAAGGGCGAAGTTGTCCGCTTTGGATAAGAAGGGGAGATGAGAACTGTGAAACTCCTCTCTGTTTACTAGCTGAGGGTGAGTTGTTGACAGACTCTGCCTCTTCCACTGAAGTCCTCGTCTTCTCCTGGAGCTCCTGCTGTCTCTTCTCACATCTCACCGCGGAGGGAACCGCGTCGAGTCCTCGGGAAAAGGGGGCAGTCGGGGAGTCGCAGCGTTCAGTAAAACCCAAAAATGTCCAGAATCTCTTGAATGTCCGCGCGCCGAGCTCTCAGGGGCAGATTGAAAGGGAAGAGAGCGGTCTTTCAAGGATCCGGGATGTTTTTGCCCAATCTCACTCACTCGTGTGTGCATGCCGTTAGATCCGCCCAAGCATCTGTCCGTCTAACCATTGGCGCATCCATCAGTGTCACACACACACAGACACACACACGCCGCACGGAGTCGCTTTAACTACGGGCAGCTTCTCTTCTTCATCAAACCACCGATAAAGCAAGATTACAGTGTTGAGTGGGGGAGGCTTTCCGATTTTGTTTCATTTAAGGAATAACGAGCTTTATAATTACGATAGTGCTAATGGTTAATCGGATAGCTACTAAGTGGAAAGTCTATGTGCACGAGGGTGGATTTGAAAACTTTAGCGGACAAATGTTTCTATAGCCATAATATTAGGCTACTACATATTAATAACAGTTTATCGACAAGTAATGACAAATCGCATTTGTTTTTTATGTAAAACATTATGATCAGATTTTCATATTAAAGGTAGCCTTTAAAGAATGCTTGACCCTTTATTTATTTATTTCCTTAAAACAGTCGGACACTACTTTTTTATTCTCTTTTGCAGTCTTCTAGCTTGGAGTATATCTTGAACTGGTTTCTTTTATTTGCTATGACTTACAGCTTGATATTAAATTTATTCTGGACTGTAGTGTTTATTTTAGGGCCACATTTCAACGATAGTTTTAGTAGCATATGAGCTCGTGACTGCTAGCGAAAAAAACTAATTAGGCTATAAGCTATATCATTAAATCTTGTTTTGAACCCCGAATTTAGTTGACTTTATTTTAAAAGTCTGTAAAACTACTATAAACACAAAGTATGAAACTTTACAAAAGTGGTTCTGTTTTTTGTCTCAAAGACTATATAACATATAATAGACAGGTAATATTCTTCCTCAGATTTGTACTTTGTGGAGTGTAGATGCATGGGCCTATATCCAAATTGAAAACAAATAAATAAATGCAATTAACAAAGAATAAAATCGCATCTTTATGCAATAACTACAAGTCATAACTAAGTGTGTGTGCGCACTTGTGTGTGTGTGAAACAGAGAACAGCTGCATATATGAACGTGAGCGCGCAGTTCAGAGTATCCGCCCCCTTTTTATGTGCTTATCCTAAAATCCCTAAAATGTTCGATTGTAAATTACATCGACTTAGGAAGTTTTGCATTGTTATTTTGCCAAAAATGACAACACTAACTGTGATTGTTCTCAGTTACTCAAAGAGAAGAAAAGGTACGTCACAGTTTTATTTCACTTCATTTTTTCTGTGTTTCTCAAGTGTATATTCTTCATGCGTCTAACAGAGTGTCTTTCGGTCTGTCTTTTATGTGGTGAACTGTTAAAATATCAAATAACCACTGTTTCCATTATCAAAATTTAGATGCATCTGTTTAACGTTAAATATAGGCCTAGCAAATTATTGCATCTTAAGAAAAAAGTGTTTAACTATTATCTTTATTAATTTATTTATTTAACTTTATATTATTATTATTATTATTATTAATTAACAGTTCTACACATTTCAGAATATGCAGATGTCTGATCTATTGTTGTTGAATAAAGGAAAGACAGTGACATTAGTAAAAACTATTGTTTTTAAAACAAAAGACAAAGTTTATTCTTTAATGAACCATTTACAATTAAATGAAGCTTAGCCTATCTTATTTCCTTCAAATGTTGGTTTCATTTTGTTTTATTACAGTAGGCATTTCTGACACTATTTATAGAGAACGAGAGAGAAGGAATATTTGTATCATAAATAATGAGTTATTTAGTACCACTTGGAGGCTCGTTTTAATTGCCACATGGGCGGAAGACAACAAGGACGCTAATATGTTTTATTTGCCGCAATAACATGGCTCGTGGTGGCTTTGTTAAACATTACTGGTTTAAACTGCTGTTAATTCAGTTTCAAGAAGTAACTTTTCATTACATTAATTTCTTGTCGAATATCAAGAAATAAATGCAAGTGTAATGTGATCCAGAACACACACGACGTCTCATTCCCCAGAAAAAGTGACTAGAACTTTGAAATTCAGAAACAAAAATCACCACATGATAGCACGAAGAAAATAACAAATACAAAAATTGTATTAATTGTGCTTTTGATATCATTGCCTCTACATATTAGTGCAGCTTTCGCGAGTCGGAGAGATTTAATAGTTCTTCTCTACCTTTAAACTGTAAACAAAGTCTGAAATAGCCCCAGTGGACACGAGTCATAAAGCTTGAGCAGCATGTCTTTAATCTCACACATATTTATAATATACACTTTATCGTCTAAAATAATACTTTATTGGAATGTTTAAGTCTGTTTTAATTATACACGTCTAAAACCGGAGATTAGCCTAATACATTTCATCTGTCCACACTCAGATTTTAGCCTCTCATCATTTCAATGAGTCTGGTTTCCAAAAGCGTCCGATGCAAACACGAAAATAAAGAAAAGTAAGTAAACATGGGAAAGAAGTACTTTTTTTTCGCACTTATTTACAAGCATGATGATTTCTGTTCGTTTGCCTTTTCCCCCATTCGCCTGAACAGCTTTTTTATTAGAAAAAAGTCGGTCTTAGATCGTTAAATTGAATTTAATCTAAGCAATATTAATCAATACACATAAACTGAAGAGTCGCAGTGTTTCGTTTTATTCTTTGTGCGACGAAATTTGCGAGTAGTTTAAGGGGGAAAAAGAAAACGTCAGTTGCGTATAACTTCATCATATCATCAATCCACCCCTTTGTAAAGCAGCAAAAAAATATTAATTAAAAAATAACGGGATGATTTGAGGTCGGTTGTCTCATTGTAGCCCTGTGCTAAATGCAAACAAAGTTCATGATAATTCCAGACGCTTTATAATCTCTCTCCACTTTAACACCTGTTTTCCATTTCGTGATTCCTCTCAGAGCACAAGCTGACACGACACAGATCCACAGGAGGGATCACAATTTATCCAGCATCTCAGTGTACGATCATATAAAGCATTGCTAACAAACGACACGACAACATGATTTCTACTCCTGCAGAAACTGTTAACTTGAGTCAGTCTGTTAGTGAAATCCAGGTCGTGGTGCATTTATAAGCTGTTCACTTGATTAACATTATTTGTCCCCTAAGTGTATTTAAAGCATATTTTAACCTCTCTTAAAATCATAAAGACAACAAATGAGCATACATAAGAAATTATGCATTTATTTATTTTATTCGTCAATTTACTGATAAAGTTTAAGGCTTGATGTTAATAACTTAATAACAACATTATGTAAATGGTTTGTCATCCTTTACAATATTGAAAGTAATTTTCTTTATTCAAGCCAAGTTGAATTGAAACAAATCCTTTGCAATGCATGTATGTTACAATATCTTAAAGTGTGGCCAGCATTACTGATGGCATTGTTGATTATATATACTGATATCATACTGACAAGAGCGAGTTTATATAGAGCAGAGGCTCGGTTGGATGTTGGATGTGATCGATATATGAGTGGAGAGCATTAGTCATCAGTCAGACGAGGAGAGCTGAAGTTAAAGTTGAAGTTGAGGTTTATTGGCTGCTCTAACCGGGGATTTGTCTTGCTGAGTTGCTCCAAACATTAAACACAACACAATATACAATATAAAACACAACAATATGGTATGGAGCAACATAACAAAGACAGGTTAGACCCAGGGGAGCAGCAGGAGCTCATTGTTTCGAGGAACATCTCTTATGAATAAAGGTTAATATACGGCGACACCACCCATGAGAATAGGAGACCCAGCTGTGTTAGGCCAGGGTCAGTCTGATCAGACAAGACCCACGCAGCATTAGCTCAGCTTGGTACCAGGCTATATATTTATTTATTTATTTGTGTGGTTCGAAGAGGGGAACTGTTTTTACCATCATATACTTACCTTCTGAAAAACAATGGCTAGGACTAGATCCTGAGCAGCTATAAAAAGCATGTGTGGTAATTATAACTAGGAGATTTCCCGCTTCTGGAGCTCACGCTCTCCTGCACCGCGCATCTTCACGGCACACTTGTTCCTAGTAGTGTGTGTAAAGAGGCTAGGCATCAGAGAAATCTCCTCAAGAGAGACAAAACATTTACTCAGTTACACACAGCAAATGCCTATTCAAGATATTGCAGATCCCATATTAGGGAGATTTTATTTCTGTCTGCTAGTATTGGCAGTTTTACATTTAGCTGGCTCTTTCATTTTGAGTTTTAATAACTCACTGATAAAATAATGATAAACAGATTATTTGTAGCAGGTTATTTGCAGTGTAGTACATCAAGTCATTTTAAATGTAATAAACAATATGTAAATATATAAAAAAAATTGGCTGTATAAAAAATATTCTTTAGCGTTTTGTTGTGTACTTTGCTTTGCTTACTTTATACTTTGCTTACTTTAAATAGAACTTTATATCACCAACAGAAGTTCTGTTTATGGTTTATTATAGTGTGATTTCAGTCATTCATTCTTAATTTTCAGTTGATTATTTTATTTGATGGAGTTTCTTTATTCTGAATGCTGCAGTCAATCTAATCAGATATAAAAGAGCAAACGTCCCCTTGATTTTAGTAATACCAGTTATTTTTGACCTTGTGGGGACTTTTTTATTTCATTTTATTTGGTCCCATAATGAAAACAGCTAATAAATCATATAGAGTAATCTATTTTGAAAATGTAAAACTGTTTTCTGTGATAGGTGGGTATAGGTGTAGGGTTGGAGATGTAATATGCTGTTTGTACAGTATAAAAAATAAATATGGCAGTAAAAGGTCCCTACAAAGATAGCCATACAAGTGTGTGTGTGTGTGTCCCACTTACACATTACAGGTACCACTTTGAATAATAAAAAGTAAAATACGCATAACATACAATAACTCATAATCCTACTATAAGTTGTTAAACAGTATTACGCATTAATTAAATGTACAATTACACTGTAACAAAGACATCATATGATGTTGCGTAACCAAAATAGTATTTTGACAATTACGTCATATTTTTAATCGTGTCTTAAGTATCCAGCTTACAAGAATTGGCCTCAAGTCATCATCATATTATTTGTATTCACCCCGATCTCATTTGATTTCATTCATATGAAAACAAATGATTTTAATAGGAAGTGTGCCTACAAACCCCACCCCTAATCCTTCCCCTCATTGGGCTAAAATGCACGAATTACACCGTACGACTTAATGCGAATCAGCCACTAAATCAAAAAGTTACGACTCGAGATTGCGTTGTTCTTATCACACATATACACTGTAGGTAACTATCCCACAAATAAAAACTGGTTCACAACGCATCTAGTTTGTCTCCCAATTGTTGTTCAACCATGAAAGTTGAAGTGCTCTCAGAGGAAGAAAAGGACTGCAGGCCTCTTCAGAGAGGCGCAATATTTCCTCTGCCTCTCACCGCTGATGTGTGTCTCACACTCTGGTATGTCCTTCTTCCTCAGAAGAGGAACCTTAAGTGTTGGGGGCTGCTCTTTTGTCTCTCTCTCTCTCTGACTCCTTCTCTCTCTCTCTGGGTGTGCTAGCTTGCAGGGTTGAGAGGGCAAGTGCTGACCAGCCCTCTTTCTCTGCCTGTTACTAGGTCATGGAGCGCCCCCCTCCCCGCTCTCATACCTCTTTCTCCAGCACCTTCCCATCCTCTGCCACCAGGGAGAGGGTAATTTAAGCCCTGCTTGATATATCCAATTCATCACTGTCCCACAGACCCGCTTCAAAATTAAAGTCTGATCTACAAAGTTAAAGCAGGCTGAGATAAAAATTGGCATAGGTCAGAGAAGGAGGGAGCAGTCAAAACACGTGGTGCTTTTTCATCTCTTTTGATTTATGCTTTCAAAGAAAGGCAGCGGAAAAATTAAAACATTAGCCGGTTTGATCAGGTGTGGTCTTTTTTGTGGTCATCAAAACCAAAAACTGTCAAATCAGGTGCAGGTTAGATTGGAAGGATTGTTTACCTTTGAGGTTTGATGGTCAGGGACTATAATATAAAGAAACATCTATACCATACAAATCAGATTTAAAAGTGCAGGTTGCCTCAAAGTAAAAAATAATTAAAAAAAGAAATTGTTATCATTTTACCCTCATGTCATTCCAAACCTGTTTGAGATTCTTTTGTTGAACATAATATTTTTAGAAAAATCACCTTCCATTATTTGTGTCCAAGTCAGTGCTAATCAAAATTGTTTGATTATTAACATTCTTCAAACATTCTCTTTTTTTTCAGCAAAAAGGAAATAGGTCATACAGGTTTGGATCTACATCAGGGTGAGTATTATGACATACTATTTTTGGAATTTCCCCTTTAAAACAAGAAGCACAATTGTGTTGGTTACAAGTGGTTTAAAATGCTACACTATTCTCAAAGAAGAATGTTAAAATATAATGACTCTAAAATGTGTTGTGGTACTAAGCAGTTATACATTACATACTTTGTTTTTCATGAAAATATGTTAAATTAGTTTGTGTAAAAAATATAATTATTTCATTAATTATTACATCATACATTTCATGACATCTCATCTTTGGGGAGTGCTATGCGTTTCAGATTTGATATTTTAAAAGACATAAAATCATAAAAAAAAATATAATAAATAAATACAAATTGTAATAAAAAATGACAACATGCTCAAGTTATTATATGTTACATAAAGAAAACAATAATTATTTTAATTTGTAATTCTAAAATTAGGCCCAAAATATGTCCCAAAGAAATCAGTTCAAATTACATGCTTTAGCTTAATAGTTTCCTGGTTTGACGTCAGCGCCAGTATTGACCATGTGTTTGTTTGTTTTTTTGATCTTGAAAGCATTTTCTTCAGATTATCATTGGTCAAAACAGACAGTGATTGAATCTCCGAAGCGAGATAAAGATTTTGCGGTGTGTTTCGTGCTGGAGATGTATGATGGGCAACTGTGATTGCACGATGAATGCACAGATGTGGGTGAAGAGCTTGATTATGACTGAATGCTTGACTTTGATGTAGTGGCGAAAGAATGACCAAAGTAAAAGAAAACAACTTTCAGTTTAATGGGCCCATGGAACTCTGTCTGATTGGACGGAATGACGTAAAGCAGGCATGAGTCAGTCGTGATTGAAGGAACATGTGAGTGTGAGTGTGTGTGTGTGTGTGTGTGTGTGCGACACGGCGTGCGGTTGGGGTGGAGGTACTAGTATCAGCTCTCAAGAAAGACTGATTGTTAGTGTGTGAGAGAGGAAGCGAGTGTGTCTTTGTGTGTACATCTGAGCATGACCGCAGACATAAAAACGTGTGTGTGCAAAACGGCACGTTTTCGTTCGTTTTGTGCGTGTGCACAAGCCTGCATGTGATTGCCTTGCATCTCCGTGTGCGGGACCTGATCCACGGTGCTGTATGGTAAACAGGAACGTTTTCCCTGGAAGGAGGAATTTCCCCCAGCAGCCCCCTATAGCAGTAATGGTGGTGGTAATGAGCTGCAGCTGTCAGAGCTCTTTCCGCCTCTCGTCCCTGATTCATGTTCCTGCCGCACAACATCTACAACTGGAACAAATGTTTACCCCAATGAAAACCAGACAAACACGGCCGGCCTGGCTCACAGCTCCTAACGGAATAACTAATAGCCCCAGCTCTGTTTTAGTGCTAATAATGATGCAACCGAACTCTGAAATGCAGACCTACAAGGTCAACAGCGCTGACCATCAAACAAAGCTGTCGTTATTTCAGGACTTTGATTTAGTTGAGCGAAAATGTGTTTTTTTTATTATATATTATTTACCACCACCATCTCGCAGAATGCACTACTGCAACCATATATTGTTTCTAAAAGCCAGCCGTTCCAATCAAGGCATATGTGTGTTTTTATAGAGCAGATGGAGCTTGACTCATTCTGGCTTCCTGACTGGGTTTCCTCCCAGTATTGGGCTCCCATGAGGTTGATATTACTAGAGAGCGCAATCTATATCCATTGGAATGAGTGTCATGATTCAGGGATCGGGGGTGAGTCACTGATTGTGACTGAGCTGGAGTGGGATAATCCGAAATGTGTTTTCATAACTTTTTATAAGTTGCTGTCGTTATACTGCCGTTTAAATATAGCGGCTGTCTTTTCGCATTCCGCTTGGCCATTTTTCCCTTTTGCGTGTGACATTCTTACATCCTTTTTTATTGTGGCTGTTTTCCTTTCTCCTATTCATAATAAAGAATCGAACGCATTAAGTGATGTAGGGAGATAAAGCGCCTCAGAGTGTGTTTGTGTGTTTACCCCATGCGGCCATTAATGCTACGGCTGTGTGCCAGCGATGACATTAATCCATTAATCACACTTTTTTTCTTTTCTTTTTTGTATTTGTGCAGGCCTGTTTTATTAATTAGGTGTGATGTAACGCTGATACAACCTCGCTCTGTCAGACTTCCTTCCTCATTACGCACACAAACTCCCATCAGCCACCTGTCAAAAGACTCCACCCTGGAAATCAGAGTCTGGAAACTGTAAGAAAAGACATGGTGACTGTGACACCAGGAGAAGGAGGAGGGGGAGATTAGAAGTTATGGAACAAAATAATAAGGGTTTGCAAACTAGGAAAGAGTGCCGGAAGAGGGGGAAAAATTCAAAGATCAGCCACATTAGAGCCGCAACCTTTCTTCCTCTTTGCCTCTCTCTTTTTCTGCTGTCTTGTCAAGCGTGTGAGAGCCACTTCACTATGCTGGTGTTTATCTTAGACTGACATTCTCTGCTCCATCTATTTTTTAGCCCTCCTAAGCAGAAGCTTCACCTCAAAACACTCCAGGAGAGTTTAATGACAAAGAGAGAGAAAGGGATAAATATACTTACCATAGGGACAAAGCTGAGTGGATAAATCTAATAGCAGGTTACACATTTTCAAACATGTCTTTTCTATACATTCAAAGCATATCTCCCCATATTTATTTAAAGGCATAGGTCATTCAAAAATGGAAACTACCTCATAATTTACTCTCCGTCATCAGTTTCTTGTTTTCTTTTGAACACAACAGAAGATATTTTGAAGAATGCTGGTTGCAGGCACCAATCAAATTCCATAGTAGGAACAAAAAAATATGGAAGTCAATGGGTCCCAGCAATGAGCATTTTTCCAAATATCTTATTTTGTGTTCAACAGTAGAAAGAACCTCAAATAGGTTCTGAATAAATGATGACAATTTTCATTTTCTTAACTATCCCTTTCAATAATCAACTTCAAGTATGCATATGATAAATTAGAAATCTTACATTTATAATGTGTAATTATATTTACAAATGTTTCTCCAGTTTGGTTTGGACATCGTATGGTGTCTGCGTTAAATAAAATGTAAAAAATAATTTTATATGTGGTGACACCTGATAAAGAAGGGAATACACAGGAAAGTGAGTGAGATAACTTTGTACATATAGAAACCATATCTGTTATAATGATCACAATTACCTATATTAAATGCAAGTAATGTGTCTACTTTAACATATGTAAAAAAATAAAACAAATAATAAAAAATAAATAAAAAATCTGTAAATTAAAGCTGCAAGCAGCGTTGAGAGGGACCTCACTTCCAGTTACCACTGCTCGGTGATTTTAGGAAAAGACAAAAAGTATATAGGTGGCGCTGTGCAGCCATTTTGCCACACACAGTTATGAAACCTATGTCCTATATAAACCTATTTAAAGTGTAAATTCTTGCCACTTCTGGAGTGTATGCAAAGCTTAGTGAGTTTTTGAGTATGTTTAGACACTCATAAATGTGAGTTATTTGATGGAAGAGCAATAAGAAGAATCAGAGAAATTCCAATTGGGTCCTCGCACCACCGGTGCTCAGTCCCTAATAAAATGTTAAAATGTGAGTGAAATTATTTTTTATTATCATTCAGTGCAACATATATTTATTTAAACATACTTATTCTAAAAGTATTTAAATAAGAATATAAATATTTGAAAATATAAAATGTTAAAAGTTAAATTATATATATAAATCTGCTGGCAAATGGTTAAAACATAGTAACTTGATAGTATGAATGATAGTGGCAATGTATAGTAGCAATATTTGGGCCAACATCAAATATTTCTAAACATGTCTAACATGATTAGAGGTATATAAAGTGCTGTTACACGGAGAGATTTTTAATCATGGTAAAACATTAATAAACAAATTTTACATGTTCAATGCTTAAACCATCTAAACTGATGCTTAAACCTCCGTCTTTGACCCATGCATATATTCCTAGATATTTCATATTTTTAGCTAACGGTTAAAAAGTAATAGGTTTATAAAATGTTTAACTGTTAAAATAACTTAAAAGAATGGAACATATGGAGTAAATAAATAATTAAATAAATGTTTAGTCTTTAACACAGCTGAGAGAAAAACAAGATCCCACTCAATAAAGTAATCACATTACAGCTGAACCTGTTTGACACATTGATTTTGAATATATATCTGATCAGAAGACGAATTTAAATACCTGTATCAGCACTCACACACACACACACAATCGCACACACGCACACGCGCACACACACAAACACAAACACACACGCACACACACACACACACACACACGCACGCACGCACGCACGCACGCACACACACACACACACACACACACACACACTAT
The DNA here is from genome assembly GCA_903798115.1 of Danio jaintianensis. Lineage (NCBI taxonomy): Eukaryota > Metazoa > Chordata > Actinopteri > Cypriniformes > Danionidae > Danio > Danio jaintianensis. The sequence goes on along the minus strand of CAIGQV010000818.1, from coordinate 2,949,112 downwards.
CAGATGTCATCATGTTGACCCCTGGCTGTCGTGGTTTACAGTGAGAGACTCAGAGACCCAGAGGCTTGTCTTTACAGCCCAATGATTAGCATTCCCGTGGCTGAACCCAGACGCTAGAAAAAGTGACACTGGAGAGCTGCCTACTGTATGTTTCCTGCCAGTGTAAATCAGCACTTCCACATATTCTCCAGACAGCCCTCCGAGAGTTATACAGGGCACGTTTAAAATGCACAACCACAGAATGTATCAGAAAAGACTTTGATTAAGCATGCAAATTTGATAAAAGCATGATGCGATTGCTGTACTTAGTATTTAAAGTATGCTCAAAACTAAGCATTAAATTCGAAGTAGATATTTTTGCATGTATTGACACTGAAATGAGCTATGTTTTTGCTTTGCCATAATTAACAAATTATTTATTTAGCTGTTGTACAAAATCAATATAATTGTATCTCACTCACTCACTATCGGGTCAACACAGCAGAATGAACCGCCAATTTATAACAGTATCTCATATCTGGAAAAACAACACTCTTATTTTGTGTGATGTTAATTAATTATATTATTATTATTATTATTATTATAACTTGAATTATAGGGTCATAATGTCAGCTCGCAAATTGTTAAATTGTTCTCAGGCTTTTTTGCCTTTTAAAAATAGGAACTTTTATGGAGGATGAACAGGAAGCCTCTCTTTAAGCAGGAAGTGACCTGTTTCTCTTACCTGATCAAAGATGACCACTCCACGCTCTGGCCATCATAGATTCAAACAGGGTCAGTGTGCATTAGAGCCTGTAGTGGGTGCTGTAGAAAAGGCACACAGGAACCCTGAAAAGGAAGTTCATAGGTCAAAGGTCAAATGTGTGAGCGCACTAGTCAGCAGGGCTAAATAAATAAAAAACAAATGAGAAATGAAAGGAATATTTTCTCCAGATCTTCTTCAGATGATTATGTGTGTGTGCGTGTGTGTGCATGTCTTTATGTGTATGTATGCACAGGAAGGTGACTAATTAAATGAGTACATTAATTACACGTTCAACACAAGACACGGTGCGTGATCTCTATGTGTGCGCATAAGCTTCCAACAATTCAAACCCATGAATACAATGGCAATAATACAAAATAGGCTCATACTGCGTGTGTAATGACTAAATGAAATGAAGCCTGCTGGTTTTCCTGGGCTCAATGTGGCCTGTGTTCAGCTGTATTTTAGTGCTGCGTTTCCCAGCCAAATGTCATGCAAAGTGTCTGCAAAATGGTTTGATCTGAGCAAATTAATGTTGGACATAAAAGTCTGGCTTTCTCTTGGGCAGAGGCCAGGCTTTTCAGAGAGAAAGGGGAAAAGCACTTAGTTGTAAAAGCGAGTTGCGCTTTACATTTTGATTAGGTCGTTTTTCATGACTTGAAATAAAAAATAGAGAGAAAGAGACAGAAGAGCTTGAGATTTCAGGGGTTAATGGAAGGTATGTATTCCCTGTTGTGCTGAAAAGTTTCACATTTATTTATTATTTTCTCTCCAAAAAGTACATTTTCTGTCCAAAGATCAGATACATTCTGTATATCTGATTTCAATGACACTAAGATTCTTAATCCTGTAATGCGATGAAAGTAAAAAATATATAGTTTATATACTGTATATATTTGTCCACATATTTAAGGCAAGACACTGCATGTAAATATGATTAAAACTTGTTATCACCATACTTAGCCAGTTGTTTGATTACAT
>CAIGQV010000818.1:2930941-2946986 GCA_903798115.1 Danio jaintianensis | reverse complement strand
AAATAAATATATATATATATATATATATACAGTGACCAGCCTATATGAGTACACCCCTCACAAATCTCTCATTTAAATTAATAGTTTCAATAGGATGCTTTACAATATTATATTTGTGCATATACATTAGATTAGTCAATACCGAAGCCAAATCTAAAGCTAATCCAACAACCAACTTACAATAAGTCTAAAAAATAGTAGCCCAAATTTATGTTAGAGAAAAATATTAAATAAAAATCAAGAGAATTAAAAAATATTTAAAATGTTGTTGAAATTTTGTAGTTTGTATTTTTTTTTGCTATATTTTCAATCATATTTAAATGTATTATCTTTCTATTTCTGAAGATATTCAGTGACTGAAATATTATTTTAATAAATATATCTGTTTAATAAATCTGTTTTGTTCAAATGCACAAAATATATTATCTATATTCACTGAGAAATGGATAAAAATATATTTTTTCAAAATGGGGTGTACTCATTTATGCTGAGAATTTCCCTGCACTGAGAATCGTGGTTTTTTTTTAATTTTATTTTTGTTTTTTTTCTGGCTGTCCACTGTATTTTCTGAATTATAAAGTGAATAAAATAGTTTCCCAAAATCACCATTGACAAAAAATTAGGTGTGGGAGTCCCCACGATGCAATATTACAATAATACTTGTGTCACAATGCAATAATATTGTGATTTTTAAATATATTGCATGAAACATTTCTCAGTTTGCGTATCTTACTTAAATTGTGTTGCTTCAGTTCAAATAAACGAGTTTGTCAAGCAGACAAACTGATCGACGCTTTAATGAAAACATTAAGTCTTAAATGTGTGCACCTTTCAACAATGTTTCCATCTTTATTCTAATAACTTACTGCATAAAACAAAAATAAAAACAACAACAATAGCAACAACAAAACTCATCAACACCACCATCTACTGTAGTGGACTGTAAAGAAATTTATTTTAATATTCAACCAAATAGTATAAGAAAGTATTGGCAATATTTCGATATGGGCATCCATGAATCAATATAATATTACAGCAGAAAAATATCACAATATTATGGTGTATTGATATGTGATCCTGGACCACAGAGCAAGTCATAAGTGTCAATTTTTTGGGGAAATTGAGTTTTATAGATCATATGTAAGCAGAATAAATAAGCTTTCCAATAATGTATAGTTTGCTAGGATAGGACAATATTTGGCCGATATACAATTATTTGTAAATCTGAGGGTTAAAAAATTTAAATACTGAGAATATCACCTTTAAAGTTGCCTAAATTAAATATTTAGCCATGCAAATTACTTAAGCTTTATTATATATACAGTTAGAAATTTACAAAATATCTTCATGGAACATGAATGAATTTTGGCATAAAAGGAAAATCAATCCTTTTGACCCATGCAATGTATTTTTGACCAAAAATATACCCGTGCAACATAAGACTGGATTTGGTTGACATGTTTTTTCCCAACCCTTAGTTAAAAACTGATATATGAACTATAATATGTCAAATACAAAATAAACACAAATTTAGATCACACATTCATCCAAATGTTCATGATTTTTGTGCTAGAAATGTATGCAAACGTGTCAATATTTCATTAAACGATGCTTCATTTGCATTTTTGAACACCATTTCAGAAAGCTTGTTATACAAAACCTATAATTGTTAATGTAATCAATCAACTGGGGAAGTACAGAGAAAACTGTTAGCTATTTACAGTATTTTACCCTATTCACCTGCAGTAAATCACGGATGAGAAGCATATGCAGATAAACACACACGCAGGCTCGCATGCCGCTGATACGCATAGAAAGGTGTCTGTCGCTGTTAATGTCATGCTGTCTACTAAGTGAACGTCTCAGTCACCTCTCATTTCCTTACCCTTATCACCATCGCTCTCGTTCTCTTTTTACTCTTTCACACACAAGTAGACACATCATCATCATCTTCATCATCTCACACACATCTGCATCGCTGGACACACACACACACTCTCACGCATATCGAGAAACGGAGAGATGCTCTTTCTGAGTGAAAGAGGGAGAGATGACAAGTAAGAGGGGAAGAACACAGGAAGCACATTAGTTATCGGCCTCTTGCTTTCACATCCCATTAGAGTTACACTCCTCCATCTGCTCCCTCACTCTTCTTCTTCACCTCCAACAGTCTCTGTCCTGCTGCACTTTACCACCACGGCCTATCTGACTAAATGACACTTCACACCACACACACACATGCAGACAGATGACCGGCTGAAATATTTACAGAGCTGCAGAATGGAGAATAAAAAAGCAGGAATGATTGATGGAATAAAAAGGAAAGAAAAAATAAAAAGTAGAAATTGTATTCATTTTCTGCATGAAATAAAAATGTTTTACTTTTTTTTTTTTTTTCAAATAACGTAAATAATATAATAATACAAAGTCAAAATATGAGTGAAATTGGCCTATAGATATTCCACTATTTTATTTATTACATATTTTTTTTTACTAATACATTTATTTAAACGTGCTTCATTCATGATTCAGTTGTCATTTACTCAGAAATAAAACAAATTGGCATGCAAAAGTTTTATTAATGACTTTTTTGGCAAAACATAACACATTTTTTATGTAAAAGATTTATTCTGACCTGCATGTAAAACAAATTATTAAATTAATTCATATTTAGAACATAAAGTAATATATTTACAACAACATATGTAATTATAGTAGTTAAGCTATATTATTATTTGTTGAATTGTATACTGCTCTAAATATTAACTGACAAAAATCATTTCGGTATATGAACTATTATTACAGTGAATTAGTGTTTTTTTATATTAGAGGATGCTTTCTGTGAATAATTGTAAACGTGTATGCAAATCGTATCTATTTATTTAGAGAAAAGAGTGCTATTAACAAAAAATTATCTAAAACAAAACAAAAATAATCTACAAAATTTGCTCAAAAGTAAATATTATTTCAGAATATACTGATTTTTTTAATGTTTATGCTCATAAAATGCAGCTTTGTTAATAATCATAATAATAATTATTATTGTTATAACAATAATAATAATAATAATAACAATAATAGTAATATTTATTATTATTATTATTATTAAATATTATAATAATTATTATTATAATAATTATTATTATTAATAAAAATAATTAATTATTAAAATGAAATTACTTTTTTGACTGGTTATATTTAGTGGTATCATTGTATTAATATAGTTTTAAATAAATATTACTTTAAGTTTTCATAAAACAAGTTTTCATAAGTATGTTTTGCAAGAAAAATGCTATTCAGCCTTACTTGTTTCAATTTTTACATTATTCAATGTGTTTTTGCCATTTTGTCATAAGCTATTAGCACATTTCTTAAATGTAGTAGCAATTTCTGATTGGCAGAGAGATTATATGCATTCAAGTCTGTCTATAATCCCAAATACACTTAACATTTCCTCCCTCAAAGCTATAAAACAATTATCACAAGGTCGCCACATATTTAGCTCAGTTACAAAGCTCTTTCTTCCATTATGGCTAAAAGTAAACGGTACGGCATCGGCAGCGTGAGCATTGTTGAAAAGCCACAGTTGTGTTTGTCCCTCCAGACTCTCCGTACACACACAGAAGCTCTTCAGGGGGTTGTTAGCTGTGAGTTTAGCCACCACAAGCGCTCCAGCTCACGCACTAATTATTTTCATAGTCAGCCGGGTGTGCAGAGCTGGCCTGCGAGTTGTGCAAATGCTTATTTAAGCTGTGTAACTGACTTCCATATGGTTTTTATCACCATGAAGGAACGTTTGAACTGCTTGTGTTTTCATGCGGCCAAGGCTCTGACCTGTCTGTCAGAAACACTCATATGTCTTGCGTCTCTGGGAAATTCTATGCCATAATGTTCTGGATCAGTGTGTTTTTCCTTACTGAGTCAATGCTGTACTCTAAAAAAAATGTTAATAAAACTCAACCACAGTTGGCATTTCTAGTGCAGTGTCTTTTTTTATTAGTATTATTATTCGTTTTTGCTTTACATTTGGGAATGGTTTAACGTTTTTATTAATTGCAAATTAATTCCAAAACATGAGAGTGTGATGCGTAGTTTGGTAAATAAGAAAGAGTTAGGGTTAGTGTTTAGGGTTAGGGCTTTGTTTTGGATCGAATAAATGTTAGTGTCACAACTACACAGTGAAATAAATATCTGTTAATTTACAGTTGCTGTATTTTATGTTTTCCATTTATTTACGGTTGTGAATTGCATTATGGGATGTTGATCTATGCTCTGCATAGACTTTCAATGTTGAAAATTCAACTCTTTAGTTTAACAAAGTGACTTTTATTGACATTTCAGTAGTTTGAAATAATATAATGTATAAGAAATAATATATATATATATAGAAATAAGTCTGTAAAATAACAGAAAATATACTTCTAGTTTTTATTACAAGGTTTTTGTAGCATAATATACAACACCAACCCAGACAATATAGCACTTTAAACTATTAAAAATGTTAATAAACATCACTTTTAAATGTTAAAAGTTGTTGGAAGGAAGATCAAGGTCCCATATTGCAATTCAAAAGCATAAATAAATGGGGGAACAAAATAAAAAAAATAAAAACATGAATCACAAAAAACGTAATACTGCAAATTTACAGATTGTTTTTGCAGCGTATATGTAAATTCACAACTATTCCCATTCACACCAAGAACAATAACTACATGGGTTGCGTCTCTGGGAAATTATGTGTCATAATGTTCTGGATCAGCATGTTTTTACTTACTGAGTCAATGTTGTATTATAAAAAAAATGTTAATAAAATGAACCACAGTTGGTATTTCTAGAGCTGTGTCTTTTTTTTACTTTTCGGGAATGATTTTATGTTTTTATGAATTGATGTTTTCCAAAACACGAGACTGTCATGCTTAGTTTGGTATCTATATAAGAATGACTTAGGGTTAGGGCTGTTTTTTGGATCAAATAAATGTTAGTGTCACAACTATATGTACTATTCCCATTCACACCAAGGACAATCACTATAATAATAACAGTAAATTTATAATCATAAAAATGTTCTGATTACATCACAAATATAATGGCAATGGCAGAAGATAAATATAGCTACAATCAGTTTTAAAGTTGTAGTGGTGACGGTTAAAACGTTTTATTAAAATAGCAAGTACTTTAAAGAGCAGATGAAAAACTGCAACATGTTCTTATAATAAACAGAACAATATAATAATCTGAACTGTTAATGTGGATACAAATATTGTTATAGTTATTTGTCTTGTTGAAATGGCTTAATGCTTTCTGTAACGATGTATTTCTACAAACTAATATAAATATAAAATAATCTACATCACAGCTATAATTCATATCACTGGAATAAGTTATAAAAGATTTGTGGGAAAAACTTGTAAAAATAAACATCACATTAAAAGGGAGTATTTAATATGCTAGATGAAAAGCTGCAGCACATTCTTATTATAAAGAGGAAAAATAAAACAAAATGACAATAAATACATAAAAAAGCTATTTCAAATGTCATTCTAGTTTCATAAAAATGTAGCTTGTATTTGAAAAAAAATGAAATAGCAGGAACTTTCAACACATTTATTAAATCTAGCAATGAATCCTGTTATTTTTATTATTATTATTATTACAAAAGTGTGCATTGGTATGGATGTCATTATAGATAGAGTTCATTATAGATAGAGTTCTTGGTGTAAATGGAGCTTATACTGTACATATATATATAAAGAGTAGTGATAATAACAAACAGAAATCCATTGTTATGTTTGTCATGTATGATGTATGTCATATGTTAGTTACAGTTAACTTTATAGTCAGTTATTAAAGTAAATAAAACCATGACAGCCACAGTGAGCATTCATAATGCTTTTAAGGACCTTTACATTTAAACATTTAAAGCAGCAGATACATATAATAAACCGAACATTATCATTCATGAATGCTACTTGTCGTTATTGCATATATCTCCATATTTATCATTGTTGGTGTGAATAGGCCTTTACATTACATCACACATATTTAGAAGTCTGTTAGATTTAAACACTAAAAAAAACATCTAAAAGTCACTCTCAGAGTAACTGGGTAAAATGTGTGATTAAGTCCTCCAGGTAAATGTCCCTGTATTCTCTAAGTTAATGTATAATACACTTGCTCCAGAACACTGAAACTCCAGCCCAATTACAATTCTGTTCATGCAAAACAGTAAAGCCACAACACCACAATGGAGCATAACCACAGGCCTTGTCAGAGACAATTGTTTAGGAAAACGTAATTCTGTGTAAAAAAGAAAAAAACTGTCCAAATGTCTCTGTACAGTAGTTGTACGGGCAGTATTACTTTAAATAAACATCGCAATTCCAGCATGGGTTTGTGAATAAATAGAACAAAAGGCAAAGAAGCGGATTTCCTCTGCTGATTGCAGCCAGATGTTAGCCAGGGTCTGTTGCCACTTAACTGCCTATTAAGAGGGAAATTCAGAGTAATTCAATAAATAAAGCCGCCATAGGAACTATAGTCTAATGTGTTATAATGCAAGCCGAGAGCTTTTACATGCTTCCTTTTTTTAATACAAACAATTAAATAAACAAAAGTGTACATAAATAAGTTTGTGAAAGGATTTAGTTATGAGTGGACATTCACTGAATGGATATTTGTCATGCATTTGATTTACAAGAAATTCTGAAAAGTCATCATTCAAGTGTTTGTGCATTTTAAAACCTGCTGCATTAATAAAACTGCATTAAATGGTTTATTATTCTCATTTTATATTTACAACAACACCAACACTACTACTTACTACTAGTACTACTACTACTACTACTACTACTACTACTACTACTACTACTACTAATAATAATAATAATAATAATAATAACAATAATAAAGAATCTGATTGCTGACAATAGCTTAACATATTAGTTAACTACCAGATACTATCTAAACATATTAGTCCTAACAATGAACAGCTTATTTTTATTAACTAAAGATTATAAATATCATATGTCAATATAGTGCTCAGAATATGAGTACACCCAAATCACATCACAAATCTCTCATTTAAATTATAATTTTTTTTCTATAGGATGCTTTACAATATTATATATGTGCATATACATTAGATTAGTCAGTACTGAAGCCAAATCTGGAGCTAATCCAATAAAACAACTTACAATAAAAATTCCAAAAATTAGAAGCCCAAATTTCTACGTTAATGAAAAATATTCAATAAAAAATGTAAAAAGAGCAAAAAAACAAGATGAACAAAAATATGAAAAATTGTGTTGGAATTTTGTAGTGTGTATTTATTTATTTTTTTTGCAAATTTTGGCCTGAATTTAAATGTATTATCTTTATATTTCTAAAGATGTTTGGTGACTAAAAATATAATTTTAATACATATATCTGTTTAATGAATCTGTTTTGTTCAAATTCACCAACATATATTTCCTGAATTCATTAATATATATATATATATATATAGTATAAAAAGTTATTTTATTATTACATTTCGTTTTGTTATATTATTTAAATATTATTATTATTATTAATAATAATAATAATAATAATAATAAACATTCTATCAAAGCAGAGGTTTGACTCACTTGGTATATTATATAAAAATATTGATTTAAATCAGAATTCCATTACATCCTCTCCTGCCTCTGTGTCTTGCTGCATTCACACACTCAAATGTACACAAACGCTGGATACAAAGAAGATGTTATAGTGTCCCCAGTGGATTTATTATGGATCTGTTTGCTTTGGTGAGTACATGTCAAGTACTTTCAGCATCTGACTCTTCTCCCTCTCTCTCATTCAGACCCAAGTGTAATTAAGTAAACAATGCTAGTGTTAGGACTGCAAGAATTGAATCAATAAAAATAACCGAGGAGCCCATACAGTACCAGTGATAGAAACAGAGAGAGAGGATCTAAATAATCAAACATGTCCTACAGACAGTAAAACACTTGTCATTTCCTCCACCATAAACCCATAATGTGTGTGTGTGTGTGTGTGTGTGTGTGTGTGTGCGTGATGATGATCATATCGTCATATGGATAACTCCAGAATGAAGGGAGAAAGAGAGAGGGAGCGAGAGAGAGAGAGAAAGGCAGAAAGGTCAGAGACACTGAGTGAAACGGATAAAGGCTAATGATTATCTCAACCTTTATCTAATCAATAATCATTTATCCAACAATATTACCGCCAGCTACTGGCCGTTGTCTATTATCCGAGTGCAGACGCCAGTGGCTGTATTGTCTCAGTCTGTCAGCTTTATGGTCTGGGTGAATGGTAGGTGAACATCAGTGCTGTGAGACTCTCTCTGTGTGTGTGTGTGGCGGCCGGATTCACTGTTGCATCTGTGCTGTGTGTGTGTATGTAGTCTCTATACTGGACTATACACCTCACATATGTGTACATATATGACCCTGGACCAACTAACAAAACTATACTTATGTTGCACAGGTTTATTTTTGGCAATAACCAAAAATACATTGTATGGGTCAAACTGTTTTTGTTATGCCCAAAATCATTAGAATATTAAATAAAGGTCATGTTCAATCAAGATATTTTGTAAATTTCCAACTAAAAATATACCAAAACTCATTTGTAATTAGTAATGTGCATTTATAAGCACAAAGCACGTAATGTGCATTGAAAATTGTGAACTTGCAGATTTTCAAATATTCGTATCTCTGCCAAATATTGTACTGTCTAAACAAAGTATACATCATTGGAAAGTTTATTTATTCACCTTTCACATAATGTATAAATCTCAAAATAAAAAATAAAAAATTACACTTATGAATGGTTTTGTGGTCCAGGGTCACATATATATATATATATATATAATATATATATATGACTCAAAAATGTAATTTAATACTACATGATAGCCCACACGCACACATGTGCACACACACACAACCACGGCCGCACACACTGCACAACATAGCATAAATGACTACATCCCCATTGCAAATTAATAGCTTTATTCTATTCTCTATTCTCAGTTAATATAGACAATATACAGTATCTTGGTGAAAGAAAGAAAACAGTTATAAACTGTTATATTCATAAAAGTGAGAGTGTGGTCACCGAACGTCTTTAGGAGTAGAAAGATAATACATTTAAATAAAAATGAGGTGTTACAAAAAAACTGTTCCAGTTTCGGCTTTGATCTTTGATATGTATGGTTCTTTAATTTGTAATTGTACTGAACTAAAGGTTGACATGATACGACTATAAATACTTATGTTTGATTTTCTTTTCTCACTTGTTATATTTACTCACTATTTGTCAATATACTGTGCCTCATATATCCCTCATATATTCCTATATTTGTCCACTACCGCTACTTATGTGATCGGAAAACCAGCTTATGCTTTCACTCTGTCTGTGTACTATTCTAATGTACATAAATATCTAATTGAGTAATTTATATATATATATATATATATATATATATATATATAAATTACACAATTAGATATTTATGTGAAGTGAAGTGAAGTGAAGTGTGGCCAAGTATGGTGTCCCATACTTGGAATTTGTGCTCTGCATTTAACCCATCCAAGTGCACACACACAGTTAGTGAACACACACATACCGTGAACACACACCCGGAGCAGTTGGTGGTTTCAATGCACATTACGTGCTTTGTGCTTATAAATGCACATTACTAATTACAAATGAGTTTTGGTATATTTTTAGTTGGAAATTTACAAAATATCTTGATTGAACATGACCTTTATTTATGTGCATTAGAGTAGTCAGTATCAAAGAAAAAATAAATAAATAAATAAATATATATATATATATATATATATACATAGCTTTTCTGCACGGTGGCGCAGTGGGTAGCACGTTCGCCTCACAGCAAGAAGGTCGCTGGTTCGAGCCTCGGCTGGGTCAGTTGGCGTTTCTGTGTGGAGTTTGCATGTTCTCCCCATGTTGGTGTGGGTTTCCTCCGGGTGCTCCGGTTTCCCCCACAAGTCCAAAGACATGTGGTATAGGTGAATTGGGTAGGCTAAATTGTCCGAAGTGTATGTGTGTGAATGGCTGTGTATGGATGTTTCCCAGTGATGGGAAACATATGCTGGATAAGTTGGTGGTTCATTCCGTTGTGGCGACCCCAGATTAATAAAGGGACTAAGCCGAAAAGAAAATGAATGAATTAATATATAGCTTTGGACAAATGTAGGAATATGTGAGGCACAGTATACTGACAAATAGTAAGTAAATAGAACAAGTGAGAAAAGAAAATCAAATATAAGTATATAGTCATATCATGTCAACTTCAATTACAAATTAAAGTACAATACAAATGTATTTTTCAGTATATATTTATATTTACACTAATATTTAATCTTTTTATATTTGCTTAAAATAAACACAATCAGAAACGGACATTGTCCAAAAAAAAAAAAAGATTAAATGAAATAAATACAAGAATGAATAAAATGTAATGTAATACAGCGCTGCCTGAGCAGTTTCAAAATGTTTCTACATTTTATTCAAATTAAGAAGAAAACACACACACACATACATATGCACACACATACATATGCACACACATACACACGCACGCGCGTGCACACACACATGGAACCCCCTTCTCCTTTCTCCATCTCTCTGTCTGCCACTGATGCCATCATAACCTCCCTCTTTATTGCTTTTAATGACTCTCTCTTTCCTTTCATTAATTCTTTATCGATTTCTCTGGACGGCCGTTGAATTAATTTCCAATTACTAAGGATTAGAAGAATAGACAAATGCGCATGTTTGCATCTGGTTTGCGGGAGCGCATTCCGGCGTGTAAGCACATATGTTTGTGAAACATGTTGACAAACATGTTTTTTTACAGATCAAATGCATTTTCCCCCCTAACTGTGTTTTAATGTGGTTGAGGATTTTCTTTTTCATAGACTGGAAAATTCAAATAAAATGAAACTCTTACATGCAATCACGGAAAGCATGAGCACACGTACGTACGCACACACACACACATGGACTACACAGGAGAGTGTTGTGAATCTGACAGTAGGAAATTGCAGGAAAGGTCAGTGTGAGCTAATGGTGAGGGTACCTTACATGAAATAAGTCCAGAGCCTTTTGACAGCTCCCTCAGTGTCACAGTACAGCCTTTAACTACCGCTACTGACGTGATCGGAAAACCAGCTTATGCTTTCACTCTGTGTCTGTCTGTCTCTCTCTGTGTGTGTGGGTGTGTGTTTGATAGATACAGTGCTGTAAAGCACTGATCTGGGGTCTGATTAATACAATTTGCATAGAAACCTTCCTAAAAGGGAACTCTCACCAGAATACATTTGAATTTATTTAGCAATGATTATGGCTCGTATGGTGAATTAAAGTGGTTCAATTAAGTCAATATTTAAGTTAATATGTTTACTTGGAGTATACTTACAGCTGCACACATTCTTCCATCAAGTTTGTTTTTTATAGATCACAATATTTGTGTGGGAAGTGGCGTACACACATTTCCGCCTGTTTGTGCGTATACGACACATTTAAAAATGAGACCCCTGGACTTTTAGAACGACCATCATTTAGTGCTACTATGATAGTATGATGCATCCTTTGAGAAACTCACTAGCTAGTCTAGAATGTTTCTCCAGTCGTGTCACTCATACTGTACATTGTTTTAACCATGTTGATTAGAACTGTAGCAGTGGAGTGATAACTATTGCTAGTTAAATAATTTGAGTTGAAAATAATATAAAAAATTTGAGTAAATATCAAAGATGTCATCTAAGGACTGCTTTGCTATTTTTTTCTCTTGCATTTTGCTGCAAGTAACCTGCACTGGTGTGACTAGCTAACCTTTTTACACAAAACTACTCAAATGATCTGAAATAACAGACAAGGCAATCATGAACATGCAGCAGTTACTTAAACATGTGTGGTTCAACTATGCTTTCGGATCTAATATAGTCGGCCCAGCATCATCTTCAGTGTCAGTCCTTTTGAAAATCCTTAGTTAGATTGTGACTTGCTTGTAAACAAATCTTCGATAAAATGAAATGGAAAAAGTGCTTATTGACATGGTCTGGAACTTTTTTAAATGAAAGATTATATACTTTCTCTTAATGTTGTCATGAGAAGAAGGCAAAACACATACTCCTTGTAAAATGTGTTTCTAAAAAATTAAAAAGTTTTTCCCTTGTGTTTTTAAAAAAATTCAAAATGATATATGTTTGCACATCTGCGAAAACGACCAAAAACAGTGTATTGCATATGCCAGGCCAGTATTTGGTGCTATCACCTTGCTAGTAAACAGTACCTGTAAGGAAATGATGACATGCCATTGGCAACTTGGTGCTGGTGTGTATGTAGAATTTCCCTTGTGTGTATGATGCATCTCCATTGTCATTTGTTGATGAAGCATTAGCAAACGCTTGAGCAACACCAACACTAACACATACTCTGCCATTGTTGTGTGTTTGTTCGCGCTTGATTTTAATCTACACCTCTCTAAACATGTTTTTAAAGACTCTCATTTTTAAGTGTTCATAAGGACACGATAACAGCAGCGTTTTCAAAAAAAAGTCCAATGTGTTTCAGTGCCAAAAATGCTGTTATTGTGTACATGAACAGAAAAAAAATGCATAAAAATGTCACAATTTGGGCTGAAAATGTTATGTAAATGGACCCTTAGACTAATGAGAAAGTTTGGGGTTTTGAAATGTACAGGATGCTTTTCAAGTACAATGAACTCTTATTTGTCAAAAGATCAAAATAATTTTGATATCTCAGTTCATGACTCCCTTATGTCATATTAAGAAAAATCTACAAGTTCCTACCACAGGTCAGGAGTGTTACCAAACACAAGTTTGTGATGCTGTTTACCAATGTTCATATGGAATCAGAAAACACAGAATTTTGAGGAAACACAGTCCTAGACAACCATCTTATTTACACACACTTCAACATCCAAAACATGTTGCTGCAAGCCCACAAAACAAGTACCATCCAAACAATTTACAGCACCGAAGACCAGACTACCAATATAAAACTGCCAAAGGGTATTAATTAAGGCAATTATTCACTTTGAAATCTGTGACGGATATTGATCGTCAATTTCAAAAGAGCTTTGAGAAAGTTCTCTTAAAGAATATGGACAAATCTATGAAATTAAACAGGCCAAACCATTTCAAGATGAAGGCAGTAGACCAGACACGGATCCAGAGCCAAGTATTCAGTACTGATATGTTCCGTACGGCACAGGAATAACCTTTAGAGTAACTTTGAAAAGGCATTTGTTGTTGCTGTTTGCCTGCAATGCACCCGCCTTCTTTCTCACTATACTTCACAGTGTGTGTGTGTGTGTTTCAGTATGTACTCTTAGTTATTGTGTATGTGTGTGTTTGTTTTGACCCAGGTCTCACTCGGCTCATCCCCGTGTGTGTGTCTGTGTGTGAAATACTGCACACTAATAGGCAGAGCCGACCTCATACATTCAGTGCCTCGCGGAGGGCCACTGCGCGCTGTCACTTTAACAACCGGGAATTATCACCAACATCCAGATTTGGGGTTAAGAGTGTTTCAAACAGTATATAGATACATTTTCCATCAATAAATCCACCCTGAATCCAGCCTCCTTAGCCCAAAGGATCCTGCCGTCTGATTGACGTTTTTACCACAAAATTATACCATGTCTGTCGGTGGAGGAGAAGAAACATGTCGCCATTCCAAAATTAGCTAGCCATCAACATAAAACAGGATAAGTCCACTGTGGTGTCATCTCACAAGAGTATTGATTTGGGCAGACGTTCGGGATAGAGAGCGGATTTCCCATAAAGCCAGTAGCCGGCGTGTCTTCTTGGGGAGACAGCGAAGGAGAACGCATAAATGATACAATATATATACAGGTCTGGAGATTTAAAATCCTTGACACAGCTTGTTCACACTAATTTAACATTTCATTTCATATGTTCTTTTTGGAAACACACACTGGGTTATATTTCACTGCATCCGATTCTAAAATAAAAAGCTGTATTTCAAGCTGTATACACCAAGGCTTTTGCCATACTTTTTTTACTTTAGTGGATGCTTTTGAGGATAATATTTCTACATAAGCACATATATGCATTTTTGGAAGGATAAAATATAACATATAATACCTTGTTATTGGCCAAGGCAAAACACACAACTTGGTGAACCTGTTCAGTTAGTGGGGCATGATGCCACAATGGAACCTGTCACTTATGTACAGTAAGTGTTAAAAGGTATTGAATTATATATTGGCCAACAAATATTCGTCTTGCGCCATCACGGTATGAGGCTCATGGTCTGGTTCACGCACTCTCACGTCTGAAAACGCAAGACGCAGTCAGAGATTTTAAAAACTATATGGAGATGGAAATCTGTTTTACTTACTATTGGACGGATTCCATAATGCACCTCAGCCAATTATGTAACAGCATTAACGTCACTGTTCAGCGTTTACAGTTGACAGACCTAGCTGACGCAGCATTCCTTACAATGCCTTCTCTTAAAAAAAAAATTAAATTTTTATTAGGGTAAAATATACATTTGATTCACCATGAACGGGTTGTTTAGTGTAAAAATGTTTTAAGATTAGATTAATTGTTAAAAGTTATTTCCTCACAAAAGCTGTTTATTCCATGTAGTGACGCCTCTCCTCCATTGACTTACATTTAAAACAAAATGGCCTCTGGTCTCCTTCCTCATGTATTGGCGTTAGCATTTGCCATTACACCTTTTCAGCTAATGATTTCCGACTTCTCATTTATTGGCTTTGACGCAGTCCTCAGAAGTGGTTCCGCCATGTTGCTGTTGTCATGTCAACTTGCTACCATGTAAACAGAAAGGTGCAACACTAGTCCTGCCTTCGAGTTCTCCTAATTGGTCCACCGCTCTGGAACTGACAATATGACAAATGAGCTGCTGTGATTGAAAGTTGAAATGTAGTTTTATCTTCACACTGCATCTAAAATACGTAGTGCTGCATAAGACGCAGGTGTATAACGAACACTTCTAGGTCTGTCAAACAATGAAAATATAAGATATTTTGTCTCATCTTCTGAATAAGTCTGCGAGTGAGTGCCTTCACTACACACACAGAGATAATATTTAACAGTTGTTGTCTGCTGAACCTGCTGTTATGGATGGACACAGTGCTAGCATTTTCATTAAAAGAGATTTCGGATTTGAATCTGCTGAATCTTAAATTTAATACACAATTATTGTTTTTCTGTTGTTTTAGGAGAGAATCTTTGAAAGTTTAGGGCATCACGGTGGCGCAGTGGGTAGCACAATCGCCTCACAGCAAGAAGGTCGCTGGTTCGAGCCCCGGCTGGGTCAGTTGGCATTTCTGTGTGGAGTTTGCATGTGTTCGCGTGGGTTTCCTCCGGGTGCTCCGGTTTCCCCCACAAGTCCAAAGACATGTGGTATAGGTGAATTGGGTAAGCTAAATTATCCGTAGTGAATGTGTGTGAATGAGAATGTGTGTGTGTTTCCCAGTGTTGGGTTGCAGCTGGAAGGGCATCCGCTGCGTAAAACATGTGCTGGATAAGTTGGTGGTTCATTCCACTGCGGCGACCTCAGATTAATAAAGGGACTAAGCCGAGAAGAAAATGAATGAATGAATGAATCTTTGAAAGTTTAATACACAGGTTCCTAATTATAAAGTTTGGTTTTTCATTATTGAGTTTGGCGGCACGTTGGCGCAGTGGGTATCGCTGTCGCCTCACAGCAAGAAAGGTCGCTGTTTCGAGCCTCGGCTGGGTCAGTTGACATTTCTGTGTGGAGTTTGCATGTTCTCCCCGTGTTGGCGTGGGTTTCCTTCGGGTGCTCCGGTTTCCCCCACAGTCCAAAGACATGCACTAAAGCTAAATTGTTCATAGTGTATGTGTGTGAATGAGAGTGTATGGGTGTTTTCCAGTGATTGCAGCTGGAAGGGCATACGCTGTGTAAAACATATCCTGGATAAGTTGGCGGTTCATTCTGCTGTGGCGACCCCTGATTAATAAAGGGA
>CAIGQV010000818.1:2915258-2928249 GCA_903798115.1 Danio jaintianensis | reverse complement strand
ATCTATCTATCTATCTATCTATCTATCTATCTATCTATCTATCTATCTATCTATCTATCTATCTATCTATCTATCTATCTGTCTACCTGTCTGTCTGTCTGTCTGTCTGTCTGTCTGTCTGTCTCTGTCCATAAAACATATAACATACATATAACACTAATGCACTCACTTCAGCTTATTCCTTCCTTTATCAAGGGTCGCCACAGTGGAATGAACCCCTTATTCATCTGGCATAATATGTTTTACCTTCCTGTACATATAACATATACACATACATAGACAGAGCGCTATATCAGCTGAGTGTATTCACCATTTTACTTTTTTTATGTTAATCGATCAGTGAATTAATCAATATTTTTGTACTCCAAATAATCCTCTTTTATTTTAATATTCAAAAATTGTTTAAAGTATATAAAGTATTTAATAATTTGTTTGTTTGTATATACCTATGCATTTGAGTTTGTTTGTTTGTTTATAGTAATGGCGACACGGTGGCTCAGTGGTTAGCACTGTCACCCCACAACAAGAAGGTCGCTAGTTCCAGTCACGGCTGGGTCAGTTGGCATTTCTGTGTGAAGTTTGCATGTTCTGCCCGTGTTCGCGTGGGTTTCCTCTGGGTGCTCCGGTTTCCCCCCTACAGTCCAAAGACATGCGTACCACGGTATAGGTGAATTGAATAAACTAAATTGGCTGTAGTGTATGTGTGTGAATGAGTGTGTATGGATGTTTCCCAGTACTGGGTTGCAGCTGGAAGCCATCTGCTGGGTAAAACATATGCTGGATAAGTTGGCAGTTCATTCCGCTGTGGCAACCCCAGATTAATAAAGGGACTAAGCCGAAAAGAAAATTAATGAATGAAAAATAAAATAAAATAAAATCTGCAATAAATAAAGGGTCTAAGCCGAAGGAAAATGAATGAATGAATGAATGAATGTTTATAGTAATAAGTGCTGACATTCTTATTCAGCATATAAATATATAGTTTAATTTGTTATATATAACAACTTAAAAAATAGATTGCAATATATAAACATGCAATAAACAAACAAATAAATAAATAAATATATAAATGTGTGCACCTGTATGTAGGTAGGACAAACATCGAAGTTACTATTCACCACAAAATTAAATAAATCCCATCACATAATTATTTTTAATTTTTTTGTGCTTAAGTATCAAAAAGTACAACAAGTACTAAAATATTAGCAAATCCAATGATGCAAAAAAAAGTCTGTGAGAAATGTGACATTATAGCCCTTTTCTCTCTGTGTTCCCTGTTTATTTCACTGTATCACCCGCACTCAACTTATGTAGGATTGTGCACTCTTTTCTCCCCCCCCCTAAAAAAAAAGTACCTGAGAAATGTCTAATATTAAACAGCTCTATGATGTCTAGGCAGCCGCTATTGGCACACCACCATCCCATTCGATTAGGGTTATTGATAAGTTAGTCTGCATTTCCCTCTCCGAATATCTGAAACAATCATCGCCTCATAAGCCTTTTTTTCCTCGTCTCATTCTGAAGTGAAATGAGAAGGCACATAAAAAAAAACTCATATGGAGGCAGGTGCTGCTGTGTCAGAGTGTCTGGGCTCGATTGGTAGCTTGCAGAGGTGTTTCTCTCCTCGTCATCGTCTCCATAACCTGCGCACTTCTGACATGCGGATTATAATAAAAGAAGACTACTGTCAGAGCAGGCTTGATTTAAAGACGGCCCGAGTCAATCAATCACAAAGTTCAGATTAAAAGTACAAGTATCGTTCTCGCTCTCTCTGTCTCCCTTACTCTCATTCTCTTTTGCCTCTATTTTTTTCATTTTAATCTGAGCAAAAATAAAGCAAGGCCTTTAAATTTCATAGCTTCCACGAAACTCTGGCAAGTATTCATTGTGTTCTACTTTTCCCTTTCAACCTCTCGGCAGGAGGCTGCATTCATGACAACTTTATATACGATGCTCTCCTTTCAAAATGCCATCGATGGCTCAGATGAGCTGTGCACTGTGATCTCGCAACACAAAAACACCGGCATCAGATTCTTCTTATTGACACCCGCTCGCCGAAGTAGCCCGCCTGAGCAAGCCAAAGGCCGCCGCCGTTCCTCGCTTTTAAAACACTGTTTTACATTTTCCCCCCGCAGCTAATTATAACAAGGGTGATGAAACGATATCGAATCCGATTCCTTTTTCCTCGCCAACCTATTTTATGGCGAAGTTCACCAGTGTCACCGCGACAGAGATGGCACTTAATCACCCAGACAAACACGCCATTACCCGGCGAATGTGGAGCTGAATTAAATATGGTAAACTATCTCATTACACAAACACATGCATAAAATCTCCATCTCGTGGTGATCAAAGGTCACAGAAGTGAATATCTAAAAATCCTTCTTTGAATTCATTTAGCGCTAAAAGCCGGCGTTCTCCGGAGACTTCAGTCACCTGCTGCTCGCCGGACTCAGGTAATGACTATCATCTTAAAGGCCCGTCTGCGGTGACGACGTGCTTTGGAAAATATTCCTCCGAACGCTTCCAGGAGGAGATTGCAAAGTCATTAACTATTTTCTGTCTTTCTCAGCAGTTAGCGTTGATGCGGCCTGCTTGCAATAATGTATTGTGTTGCAAACAAGAAGGATGGCCACTTCCCTGCCTCCTGGTGCAGAGGGGGCCGGCGGTGACACGGAGGCTCAGGTATATGGATGGCCTGAGGAGGTCTCCATCATTCATAAAACATGCGGCTGCCGCACGCCACCGAATTGATCTTGCAAAAGAAGCAGGGTGGCATGCCGACCACTTCATTAGTCTTCCACAGCCACAAATCACAGTCGTCGTAGCCTCACAGGGACCCGCTGCTATTCCAACATCACCCAGATCTGGAGCGCTACGACAGGGGTTTCCAAAATCACTGGCACACAAGTTGCGTTGTTTATGTCTGGTCTGGCTGAAATTTGCGTGAAGAGAATGTCAACAGCAGCCAGCACTTTCCCACCAAAAAAATAAGAAATGCACACAATATTTTGAGCTCGGTAATTGATTGCTCGTGGTCATTTCGGGCGTCATGGGATGAAATCAAGTGGCTTCTCCATAAAACAATGTCAAATATTGATGATATTTCTCTTCCCTGGCCTCTGAATGAATTGCTCCACTCACTGAGGCTTTTTTGATGAATGCTTTTTATTGCCTTTTCTGTTGTTGCGAGTGCAGCTGGAAAGAAGTCGGTCTGGTCCTCTCAGAGTCGGCTAACCAAATTGCCGTGAGACGACCGCCACGTCACAGTTCACAACTCAGAGCTGGGCTTTTTATTAGGCTTCTGTTGTCTTATACTTTTTGACGGCTTAATGACATGGCATTCAGTGATCATTTCTGTTGTAAAATGATCTCATGATGAAACTCTTAGAGTATTAGTAGGCTTTCTGGTTAAAGTTATGACAAGCAGAATAAGTTGACCTACTTGTAAAGTTACTAAGATTCAGTTCTGGGATTATCAAATGTGTTGAAGACATGTTAGCAGATTTGAAGCAAACAGTCTACTAATACTTTAATAAATGTTAGTTGATGTGTATCTGCAAGATCCCTCGTAGTCTAGTCAGAGCGTCCGAAGAGGACCATCAGACATTAAGGTTCCATATTGGGTTACAATTTTGTAGACTCAACAAACTATAAAGAAATGTAAAAAATAAAAGGAAAAAGATAATCATTTAAAATTACAACTAATTTGTATTATTGGGGCTTCACTGTGATTCTTTCACTATGAAATCCTATCAGTATGATCCTTTCATTGTGATACTATCCCATTGTGAAAAAGTGATAAAATGTTCTTGTTCTAAATATGAATGACATGATTTATTTGTTTGTTTGATTGATTGTCTGTCTGTACTACTTTCTGTCTTTGACGGAACCTGTTTATGTTGTGAGCAATCCATAATATGTTTTCTACAAAATTATTAGTTGTCATTTGTTCATTAAGGGTTGTGATTTACTCAACAAGGCATCTTCAATAAACTGAACAAGTAATCATGCTGTGTTTTTTTTGTTTTGTTTAGTTTTTTGCTTGCTTCAGATGCAAACTGACAGGTTGACATGTAAATAAAATAAATTGGTCTTCATAAAAGTAACCTAATGAAAACAATACACAACTATTACATTTAAAACGAAAACTTACTGTTATTTTACTTTAACTTTTTTGTGATTTTTTTTTCTTATTCAGTAGAACAATTGTAATTTACAACAAATATTTTAGTTGTAGCTGTGGTCCTTGATGATTCATAAAATGCAGTTAAATGTTTACTGACACTTTGATAGTCAAAATAAATTAACTAACTAAAAATCAGTTTGTGCAACACATAAAGCAGACAGTCTACTAATACTTTAATAAATGTTAGTTGATGTGTATCTGCAAGATCCCTCGCAGTCTAGTCAGAGCCCGTCACTATATGTTATCAAAATGGTATTTATAAAAAAAATTATAACTTTTATAAAAGAATACAATAACATTTGTGTGCTCACTCACTCTCTATGAGAAGATTTACTTCACAGATTTCCAGCCTTTGATATACGTCACTACCCAACAGGAATCTTGTACTCCAGACTGTCATGAATGCGATGCTGTGGTTTAAAGTTAACAGTGTTGTAAATAATGTCCAGTTTCTTTCATAGTCTGATCGTTTCACTTCACATGACCTCAGTGTTTCATCAGAAGCCACAGGTATTAATTGTATTTTGCCTGCATGTTTGTTTCTGACTTTTGAAGTGATGGTAGCCATCGGTGTCAATTATATAATTCATGAAAGTGAGTTATATAATTTCAGCAAAAAAATCATATTTAATGATCGGTAACACTTTAGAATAATGGTCCATTAGTTATTGCTGGTGAATGTGTTTACTAACATTAGTAAAGCATTTATTAATTTTAATTCAACATTAAATAATGCATTATTAAAATCCAAAGTTGTCATTGTTAACATTAGTTAATGCACAGTGAGTTACCATGAACTAATGCTATTTAACTTAAATTACATTCATTAATGTTAACAAAGTTGAACAAATGCCATAATATATGTATTGTATGCCCGTTATTTTAAAGTGTTACCTAATGATCTAATGAAGAAGAAAAAAGTCACGTAATTGTATAAAGGTGTATGCTGGGTTTACGCTTAGGATTCACTCCCATTCAGTGTGCTTGAGAATGAGCTAAACAAGAAATTTAATTTATCCCACTGAAACGGATCCTCGCATATTAGCATAATATGTCCCTGCAACGCAAAGAGCATGAACAAAAGGTTGTAATGGAAAGATACAGATCGCAGATGGAGAACGTCAAAGTGGCCTCGTAGCTTGGCTTGTAAATGTGAAAAGAAAATGGAATGTCTTTCTCTCTCTCTTCTCTTTTGTCTGTCTGTTTCTCAGTGTCTCTCAGAAAACAAACTGTTCTTACATTGTGTTGTCTCTTTAAAGTTGCATGGTTACCCCTCAACCCCCCCCCCCCCCCTCATTCCTGCACAGTCTATTCCCTCATCTGTCATGCTGCCAGGCCTAAAAGCCTGTCTTGTGAAATGTTCAACATCAGAAATGGTTTGTGTGCACGTCAGTTTGGCCCACCAAAAAATCCTAACAGTTAAGCCAAAGGCACCATAGGCATGTTCTCTTGTGAAGCCCTTGTGTTTTAAAGACCTTTGGTTGCAGTTAAACCACTCTCCAAAGCTAAGTTACGATCGCACTACTACAGTATATTAAAGGGATAGTTCAACCAAAACTGAAAATTCTGTCATCATTTACTCACCCTTTGCTTGTTCTAAACCTGTATGACTTTCTTTGTTCTGTTGAACACTAAAGAATATATTTTAAAGAAAGCTGAAAACCTGCAACTATCGACTTCCATAGTATTTGTTTTTCCTACTGTGTTTACAGGTTTTCAGCTTTCTTCAAAATATCTTCTTTCGTTTTCCACAGAATAAAGAATCTCATTTGGCTTGGAACCCTCTTTAAAATCTTGGTCACACTTTACAATACAGTTTTATTAGTTAATGTTAGTTAATGTATTTATTAACATGAACTAATCATGAACAATACATGTACAGCATTTATTAATCATAGTTCAGCATTTACTAATGCATTATTAAAGTCCAAATCCATCCTTAACATTAGTTAATGCAATGTGAGTTAACATGAACTAATAATGAACAACTTTATTATCATCAACTAATGTTAACAAACATGAATAAATGCAGTAATAAATGTATTGTTCATCGTTTGTTCCTGTTAGTAAATGCATTAACTAACATTAACTAATGCAACCTTATTGTGAAGTGTTACCAAAATCTTATGTTGCAGGTGTAATTTTAGCACATACTTTGTGATCTAGGATATTCAGACCCCTCAGAAGAACATTGCTGATATTACTTCCTGTTTTAAAAAAAAAAAATAATAAAAATCAGTAAAACCCGTCTTTTTAAATTTCCATAAACATACATCCCTCGCTTTCACGCCGCCTGCGTCTCTCACAAAACTCCCCATTTGACTTGTGAAACATGATGAACACATTTGAAGATCGGCATGAATAATTCAGTCCACTCGGGCTGAAGCGGGTGGGCATGTAAGCATGTGAGGTGGGGGGGGGGATGGAGAGCAAGACAGCAAACAAGTCCCTCCTGGTTAGGCTTTTTTTGAAGGACGGCCCAAAGTGCGCAGCAGCAGCGTTACAAGTGCTGGAGCTCCGACGGGAATTGGGAGCATCTCGATTACCAGTGTGGAGCGATTTGTTTGGAATTATGCCATGCTGCAAATATCTGGACCTTTGGGGACACTGATACATCTGATCCCACAGCAAAGCGATGTCTACAAGTTTACTTTTTCTCCCCCCGCCCCCGCTCCCTCCTCTCATCATGTCCTATGTCTACCCTTGGGGGCGTTTAAGCCAAATCCATCTATTTTGTTTTAGAGAAATGCTGTTGATGTCAATCTTGACTATACAATTACAGATAAAAGTGAGTAAATATGACATCCACATGGCACTAGTGGTGGTATGGTACCACTACCACTTGAAGAAAAAATGATTAGACCTCCTGTGAAATTTGAATTCTTTTTCAAAAATTTCCCAAAATGTTTTGCTGTTTAATGGAGAGAAGTTTTTAACACATTTTTAAACAGAAGAGTTTTAATAACTAATTTCTAATAACTCATTTATTTTGTCTTTGCCATGCTGACAGTATTTAATATTGTACTAGCTATTTTGCAATAGTATTAATAGTACTCTAGTACATACATTATTATTATTATTATTATTATTATTATTATTATTATTATTATTATTAATTGGTTATAGACAAAAGTTTCTATGGAACAAAAAAATAACAGGAAATACTTTTTTTGATCTAATATAAAAGTTATATTAATAAATGTTCACAGGGGGTATTGTATATCTAAATGTTTGTGGAATAGGTACAGTATGTGTACCAAACTAATGGAGTCTATGTGTGCAGAAATTCTCTGTTTGTATAACATCTGAAAACATCTGAAGAATAATGAAGGACACACAGTGAGTTGCTTTCGGAAAAGTGCACAGTACACGTTTTCTTTAAAATGAGACATGCTTTATATTAAAAGTTAACTATATTTAACTTTTAAATATCTTCTTGTTAAACCCACATGCTTTGTCCTATGTATGTATATGTGTATTTCTCTCAGTGCACAATTTCTATTTGACAGTTTTATACTTCTGTTTTTGACCAAAAAATGTTTTTGAGCCATTCAAAGGTTTGGGCTTTCAGACCCCAAAAATGTAACTTTTTAAAAATTCAACCATAGTTGTATACAGCTAAATCCCAATTATTCTTCTTTAAGAAAGTGTTAGTAATAGTAGTAATAATGAATGAATGAATGAATGAATGAATGAATGAATGAATGAATGAATGAATGAATGAACAAAGGAAATTCATATTTCAAATAACAGTTTGGATTTCTGAATAAATAAAAGCACTTTCCGGAATTGCTCAAACAAGACAGTGCTACATGACATACATAACAGTATATACATAACATGCATAATATTACAGTTTAAATCTGCACAAAATGATATGTATGCCAAAGTAAATTTGATGTAAGCTTACGTGCTACTCATGTGTGAGCTTCACCATGAGCTCAATCCTCTCGAATATCACGCATCAATAAAACATTTTGATAGTGCACTGATTACAAATGTAGATCACAACAACAAAAAAATTGTTTTCTTACATGTTGTCTGTTAAATGTTCAACCATATTGAAATAAATATCTAAAATATTTGAATACCTAACTTCATTTTTCATATATTAGGTGTAGTAATTGTTGTGAATGAATAAAGTGAATGAATATGACAAAATAATATCCAACTTTTAATGATTTGCGCATTACAATCTGAATTAACTATAAATGTATTATTATTTTGGCGGCACGGTGGCTCAGTGGTTAGCACTGTCACCTCACAGCAAGAAGGTTGTTGGTTTGCATGTTTGCATGTTATCCCTGTGTTTGTGTGGATTTCCTCCGGGTGCTCCGGTTCCCCACACACATGCGCTATAGGTGAATTAAATAAGCTAAATTGGCCATAGTGTATGAGTGTGTGTAAATTTAAGTGTGTATGTGTGTTTCCCAGTGATGGGTTGCAGCTGGAATGGCATCCGCTGCGTAAAACATATGCTGGAATAGTTGGTGGTTCATTCCACTCTGGTGACCTCTGACAAATCAGAGACTAAGCCGAAGGAAAATGAATGAATAAATGAATGAATAATTATTATTTTTTTAATTTTCTGATTAAAATATGAATTAACCACAAATTCATTCATTTTAACACAACATTACCTTGAAGGTAACTTATCTCTGTTTTTTTTTGTAATATTTCATATTGTTGCACTTCACATTTAAAAAAATAAACAAATCACATTTGCCACAGAATTCCCCATCTATATAATTTGACATAATTCAGCACAACATGGATCCGTGATCTGGAACAGACACGAGAGGCTTTTGTGTTTAAACTAAAAGTCAAAGCTGAACTATTAAGAAATTCAATTACACTCCCATACAAGTTGCATCAGGGAGTAATAGGTGAAAATGAGTGGTGTAAATACCATTCATCTTCAATTCATGCTTCTGTATAAAGGCCAAGATATACTGGGACGTGTTGCTAGGACACAAGCACAAAGAAAGAGCACCAGTGATCTATTTACACATAACTCTCCCTCTATCTGATAAAGTGCTGTGACAGCAGAAATGTTTGTGTGACAAGCATTTGGGGGTTTTAGTGCTTTAACAGCCTCTTTCCGGTCTCCTTGGCGGTTATTGGGCCACTGATTCAAAACCTTGTAGAAATTCCCTTCCTTTTTTATTTATTTTTTTACGTGAGAAGTGAGGACACAAAGAAAGAGGGACACACAGAGAGAAGCTCCCATGTTTTCACTGCTGTTTAAACAAATGTGATGTGACAAATTGAAAAAGGGTGCATTGAAGTGAGTGTGTGTTCGAATTGTATGCATGCATGTCCGATGAAGACAGGACTCGTCGATTGGTTTTGGTGTCATCATATAAACAGGCATATGGAGTAGAAGGTACTGTACAACGACAGCTTTAGTTGTCAATCAAAACAACACTTGACCAGCATTAAATGGAAGTGAGCACTAGTGTAACTGTGATGCAAAATGCACAAAATTTAAGTAGTTTATAACATAATATAGCTTAAAGTATTTTGAAGAATAAATGAGACATCTTTACACACACACACACACGCACGCACGCACGCACGCACGCACACATACATAAAAAATCAAGCAAAAAAAAAGTTAATTACAGTAAAACAAGAGAAAGAAAAAGTTGTGGTTGCCAGAATTTTGCAAATAAAATAAAATAAAATAAAATAAAATAAAATAAAATAAAATAAAATAAAATAAAATAAAATAAAATAAAATAAAATAAATAAAATAAAATAAAATAAAATAAAATAAAATAAAATAAAATAAAATAATTTCCTAGTGTTGGGTTGCGGCTGGAAGGGCATCAGCTGCGTAAAACATATGCTGGATAAGTTGGTGGTTCATTCCGCTGTGACGACCCCAGATTAATAAAGGGACTAAGCCGAAAAGAAAATTAATGAATGAAAAATAAAATAAAATAAAATCTGCAATTAAAAATAATTGCTGGAAACATAACCTCATCCATTCTGTGAAGCCACATTTATTATTTTCTATTTAAACACACTAAAAACGATACATAATCTTAGAATACACATTTACACACACTAGTAGTTTTGTATTTTGTTTTATATATATATATATATATATATATATATATATGGGTGTCACAGTGGTGCAGTGGGTAGCACAATCGCCTCACAGCAAGAAGGGGCTGGTTCGAGCCTCGGCTGGGTCAGTTGGCATTTCTGTATGGAGTTTGCATGTTCTCCCTGTGTTTCCTCCGGGTGCTCCGGTTTCCCCCACACAGTCCAAAGACATGCGCTATAGGTGAATTGGCTAAGCTAAAATTGTCCGTAGTGTATGAGTGTGTATGGATGTTTCCCAGTGATGGGTTGCAGCTGGAAGGGCATCCGCTGTGTAAAACATATGCTGGATAAGTTGGTGGTTCATTCCGCTGTGGCGACCCCAGATTAATAAAGGGACTAAGCCGAAAAGAAAATGAATGAATGAATATATATATATATATATAAATAATATTCTAATATAAAATATTATAGTCACTAAATAAAGGGTTGGTCCTCACGAAAATGTATTAATTATCATATATGAACAGTATGGAGATTTGGATTAAAGCACACTAATAAAATTGATTCATTTTAAAAAATATGTTGTGTGTTTTGAGTGTATTTTCAATGTTCTAAAGTCAGTCACAGTTTAACTGAAAAAAATAAAAATTCTCCTCTTACAGCAAACAAAAAAAATTATACTTGACAATTAAAGGTTAAATGACTGCAGAAACGTTATTCATTTTAAGGCTTTATAATGTATTCTTTTTTTTGAACATTGTGTAATCTCGCATGGAACAGAATGAAATGTAATATATTCATATTAAGCAAATAAGTAATCTGTGTTTAATAAATATGATTGAAAACGTAATGCCACTGATATGACAGCTGAATACAATCAAAATGGTAATGTCACAATTTCAGTATTCACAAGGATTCATTTTTAACTCTGTAAAGTTCCTCATGCATGACTTGTCACATCTGAACTCATCTTTATAGTGTTAAGACATGAAGACGCTTTTGCCAAACAATATGGATGTATATTTATTCATGATTGTTACCTCATGTCATGAGATCTGCTGTTATATATGGCCATTGGAGTTTTTCTTTGCTGTTTCTGACCGTCTGCTGTCACTAATAATTCTGAATACTGTAAAAAGTGATAATCAATCAAACATATGTTCATTGTAAGGATGTTTCTAGACGCAGCTGTCTCTCCTGAGCATGGAAAAAGGCTGTGTCTGGTGCTGGCTATTTCTGCATGATGTGGCCAAGCATCTTGTCCCAATAAAGAGTAGCGGATGTTGACGAAAAATGCCGTACCATTTTCATTATGCTCACCATGCTAATCTGATTTCATGTTCTCTTGTTTTAGGTAATCACATGCCACCATACAGCATGTTCCAGCAGTGGGGCGATGGCAGATGTATGTTACGGCTAGCATGTTTTCAACTTTACATTTTTCTATGTTTTAAGAAAATCATAATTTCAGCCAAAACGAGGCAGGATATATGGATTTGTGGTGCCCCCTAACAATGTAAATGATAAACAAATATGTTTGATGCAAAAAATAAAATAAAATAACTTATCTCTTGTGTTGATTTATTTATGTTGAAACTGTGTAAAAAACAAAGTAAATCGTAGGGTAGCATTTTTAAGTTTTATTTTAGATGAATATATTGTAAAAGTGCTCTAGCATATTTCAGAAAACACTGCAAGTCACAAAACCTTTCAATTAAATGGTTTATTACATTGTTGTACATATTCAAAGCAGTCCAGAAATGAGTGAGTGCTATGTGGCTGTTTATCTGCACAGGTGGGAGGCGTGCATTAGTGTCTCACCAGTGACGATATACAGCCACATCGTACTCCTACGAGTTAGATATTGT
The DNA here is from genome assembly GCA_903798115.1 of Danio jaintianensis. NCBI lineage: Eukaryota > Metazoa > Chordata > Actinopteri > Cypriniformes > Danionidae > Danio > Danio jaintianensis. Next base: position 2,916,138 of record CAIGQV010000818.1, on the reverse strand, counting down.
ATTTATACTCAACAGTTAGGTTAAATATATATATGTATATATATATATATATATATATATATATATATATATATATATATATATTTATACAACAGTTCTGTCTGGTTCTTGAATCTGATTGGCTGATAGCTGTGCGATATTCTGCAAATAACAGCACTCGTCCAGCCTCTTAACCCTTCACCCTTGTGTATTACATACAGCTACAAGCAGAGGACATCTACAGTTTGACAAATATTGCTGCTGTTGGACAACATAATGTACTTTTGATGCTTGTTTAGCCTTGTAGTTGTTTAGATTGCAACTATGCAGTTTATGTATAAGGATAGCGCCTATTTTTAAAGATTTATAATTTCTGAGAGACAGCTCGTTGGCGGCCATTAGCCTGTCTTTGAGCAAAGACAGTTGACTATGTTCATCCAAAAGATGGTGACAGAGATGCATAATAAGCCCTAAGAGAAAAACAGCGTAATTTCAAACTACAGCTGATCAAATCATTATTAAACAGGTAAATGACTTTCTAAGTCGATCTCTCTCTTTTGTATGTTGTAGTGCTGTATTTATACCATAGTAATATTGTGATCTCCCGACTGCAACAGATAAATACTGGGAGATATCTCTGTAGACTGATGGCATTTTATGCCGTTCAGCCTTATCATTTTAAAATGTCAGCAAAATCACCTGTTTTGTCTTCACTTTAGACATTACACTAGAGAATCGTTCAAATACTAGTGGTTTCTGCTGTTCTGAAGTGAGCTGCAGATGTGAAGGAATGGCGGAAGAAAGTAGTTCCTCTTACAAAAGGGTTTTTAGACTCTCCGTGTTTAATTTTCTTTTTTATATACACGATTATGCAGTCAAACTGTTGTATAAACGCAATATC
>CAIGQV010000818.1:2835490-2845564 GCA_903798115.1 Danio jaintianensis | reverse complement strand
GAAAGAAAGAAAGAAAGAAAGAAAGAAAGAAAGAAAGAAAGAAAGAATAAATGAAAGAATGAATGCGTTTGATATTTGTATGTTCGATGGATAATAAAACACCATATTTTATTCTAAAATACAAGACATCCGTGTTCAATTTTCCACACCATATAATCATTAAAAACTGTTGAACAGTGAGTTGTAGTTTGTCGGATGAAGACAAAGACATGGTGAGCCGTAACAAAAGCACATGGTTTGTAAACTGCATAATGACAATCAGGCCCAAATTAGGAGAGCAAATGAGCTGTTTGGGCTGATGGTCAGCAGAAACTTGGCAGCACTTGATTGCATTTTTGAATTTATGAGCTAATTTCACTGGGCACTTGTGTTTACTGTATACTAATACAGCATGTGCTGTCTTTCAGTCATGGTATGGCTTTTATTTGAATGCTTTTCAAGGGTTGACTTGTTGGCTACGTGTAATTAAACACGTAAGGGAGACAGACATTGTTGGACAAACTGAAGACCTTTATTTTGTTTTACACAGTTTTGTGATTAAGTAGCCATATCAAGTGAGTTGAAATGCTGACATTACAGTGCAGCCATTCATGTGGCCATCAGAGGTGTCTCTGAAAGCAACAATGCACAACACTAAATAACACTATAAACAACACTATAGTAGAAGAATATGACTGACGATTTGATTTTATTGATTAACTTTTTTTTTCTAAACAATTCATATAGCTGTAAGACTATCAATAACACACGTCCTCTCTGTAGCAACTAAAAGGCTGAAAATGAAAATCCTGTTAACATTTATTCATCATCATGCTATTACAATCCAATTGAAAATGTACTTATCTTTAAAACGCAAATGAAGACATTATTTAATCAAATATGAGACAGGGCCATTGACAATGCATGAAGAGCATTGAGGTTGATTCTTGCATACAATGCAGAACAAATTAGCTTCCACAGTAGCCAGTGAGGTTTTATTGATTGATTGATTGATTGATTGATTGATTGATTGATTGATTGATTGATTGATTGATTGATTGTGCATCAAGGAGGTAAAGCTGTTTATGCTTCCTGATCAATGTTTGTATGTAAATAAAATCTTAATTAAATATGTTTATCAATTAAAGTTATCATATCTCTTCAGAACCGTTCATTTCACTTTGCGTCACAATTAAACTTGGGCTTAGTAAAAAAAAAAAGATTGTATTTTAAAAAAGATATTATATAAAGTCTGCAAAAAATGAACAGACAGACGTGCATAAATGTTGTTGAAGTCTAATTGATTTGCCTTCCTGCGATTTTTTTTAGGGCGGCACGGTGGCTCAGTGGTTAGCACTGTCGCCTTACAGCAAGAAGGTCGCTGGTTCGAGTCCTGGCTGGACCAGTTGGCATTTCTGTGTTTGCATGTTCTCCCCATGTTCACGTGGGTTTCCTCCGGGTGCGCCGGTTTCCCCCACAGTCTGACATGTGCAATAGGTGAATTGGATGAACTAAATTGGCCATAGTGTATGAGTGCATGTGTGAATGTGGGAGTGTATGGGTGTTTCCCAGTACTGGGTTGCGGCTGAAAGGGCATCCACTGTGTAAAACATATGCTGGAATAGTTGGTGGTTCATTCCTCTGTGGTGACCCCTGATAAATAAGGGACTAAGCCAAAGGAAAATGAATGAATGATTTACTTTATATTTTTTCAAATATTTCCCAAGAGATTTTTAACAGAGCAAGGACATTTTTACAGTATCTCCTGTATATATATATATATATATATATATATATATATATATATATATATTTTTTTTTTTTTTTTTTTAACAGAACCATCCACTGTTGCTCAATAGCTTAATTATTCTAACTTGCCTACTAAACATATTAACCTAGTTAAGTCTTTAATTTCCACTTTAAGCTGACTACTATTGTCTTGCAAAATAACTAGTTAAATAGTATGTACTATCAAGACAAAATTGTTATTGTTTTAGTTATTACAGCTATTAAGTAAAGAAAATGTGTTTAAAAAAAACTTCTCTGCAATAAACAACATTTGGGGATTATTAAAAAAAATAATTACAATTTCACTGGAGGGGTAATAATTGTGACTTCAACTGTACATGCATGCATACAGTACCTAGATACTGTACATACATTCATACATACATAATCTGTGGCTAAACTAGTTTATAAATAATTAAACGTGATTTATTTTTACAGCATTGGATTAATTTAATTTAATAACCTAATTAACCTGGTTAAGCTTGTAAATCGCAATTCATGCATAACACTAGAATCTTACAAAATTAAATAAAATTTTATATTTTATTTAGTGATGCATCAGAGTTTTGAATGAATTGACTTTCATTGATTACAGATACCCTAAAGTTTTCTTATGGTTTTCTTATGAGTAAAGGATGAGAGTTTCAGTTTGGGAAATCTTTTTACAACTTACTGGGATTTTGATTATGGATGTCACGGTGTGAAGGGAAATATTGACATTGCGTTGATAGAGCAATAATATTGTAGCAAAAATCCAGCTCCAGTCTGGCTGACAATCTTATATAGATGGTAACAATGGTTACATCCCTCATAAAGCTGTAATAATACACAAATACACTTATATTAAAGCAGTTTATATATATATATAAAAGAATAGAAAAGAATGACTGTACTATCAATGTATATATTTTTATTACTTATATAGTTTATGTAATAATAGTGTTGTCGTATAATTGTGTGCTGAAACACTGGTTGGTTAGTTCTCATCTTACTACCATGAAAACCAACAATGAAAACTCACAGTAACACAAACAGCGATCTGACACAAACATTAGTTCAAGGCATTCAACTTAGCATTGAAAGTCACAAGACATTTCTGAAACATTAATGCAATTCGCAAGACAGGGGCCTACTATCATATGCATCAAGGAGAAAGAAAGGCCTGATATTGTAGTATTCACACAATAATGACCTCAGAGCTCTCCATCAGCAGTGTTATTTATCAAAAACAGGCTGTAAGCGGGGTGAAGGATGTCTCTTATCTTTTCCTGTCAGCAGGGACATTAGTCATTGGAAAGTTTGGCTCCGGTCTAGGCGAAGGGGGTCCTTGTTGTCATTTTAAATTGCTAATCAATCACCAGATCAGGTGCTTCTGTTGACCAGATTACATGGAGGGGTGCCGTGAACACGCAGGGCCATTTGTGAAGGGTTCGGCCCATGCAGATGAGGCCGATTGAGTGGTTTAACATTGTTGATCACACAGTGAGGGATGGAATGAGGGGGAAAGCAGAGAGAGAGAGAGAGAGAGAGAGAGAGAGGGAGGGAAAGAGCCTTAAGCAATGACTTCTGAGAGGGCAAACCGAAAAAGGAAAAAAATGCTCATTCATCATTATTGTCATGGGCTTTCCCAAATGATAACAATTTGTCTTCATCCTATTTTTAGACAATGAGACACAATAGCCATTTGGCCAGATGGGATAGCAGCCCACCATTGCAATATGCTACCTTTTTCCTTTGATGTCATTTTCTTTGTTTAATTTCATTATTTCGGGTTGGTTCAATGTCATTACGATCAGCTCTACTCAACACATTTGGAACCGAAGCGATACACTGAGAAACAATGTTGGGTTGTTTCAACTCAAAGTTGGGTAAAAGATGGACGAACTTAATGTTTTGGATTAGAAATGTAATAATTATTACAAATACATTTAACGTTGGCTTAAAGTGATATTTCACCCAACAATGCTGAAAATGTTGTCATCATTCACTCACCCTTCACTTGTTTCAAACCTTTATGAGTTTCTTTATTCTGCTGAACATAAAATAAGATATTTGAAAGAAAGCTGGAAACCTGTTTTTCCTACTATTGAAGTCAGTTTTTACATGTGTTCAGCAGAAGAAAGAAACTCATAAAGGTTTCCAACCACTTGAGGGTGAGTAAATGGTGAGAAAATGTTCATTTTTTAGGTGAACTATCCATTTACAGATTTTTAAAATTGGTTTAGCACAATTATCCCAAGCAACTGGTACATTTTCCAAAACTCTTAGTACTTATATCACAAAAGATCATCAAAAGTCAATTTTTTACAAATATTTCAGCATATTTTCAATAGTGTTAGGATAGTACACAAGATACCATTTCACTACACAAAATAGTCTACTGTATATAAATGTTTCATTTACTTTAACTGCCTTTCATAAAGATATTACTACCAAACTCTTGTTTAGTTTAATATTTGTCTTAATTTAATCATTTAATTCAACTGATTTTAATCTTTAATCAATGAATAATGCATTATGTCCATAGATCTTCAACTTGTCTGATTGTTGTCTGATAATTTGTAAATTACAAACTTTCAGTCAAGAAATACCAATTACTACAGTAAATACTTTTTTTTTGCTTGCATATGAAAATGACTAGATATCTTCTTTGATCGCATGTTCATGTTGTATACATATATGTATATATTTTGTCAGTTTGTCTGAACTACATTGTGTAACATTTGCTGTGATGGCTGTGTATACAGAACAGAGAACAGTACAGAACGGTGTAACACAGAAAGCAATTTGAAACCTGTTCCCTGTATTATTTGCTAATGAATTAACTGATTGTACAGTAGTTGAAAAATAAAATCCAAATGTTGTGTTTTGGTGATTAAACCAACTGTTCTCAAAACATATCACAATAATCGTATGTCCTGAAACAATGAGGAATGAAAATATGTGCAACTACAATAGAATCATGACGTAATCCCCATGATCCTGGGTTGATGAAAAATGACTTTTGGCATTACAAGTGTTTTAACATTTAAATGTTAAAACATTTGAAAATGTATACCTTATAAAAATAGAACAACAAAACTGTAATAGATATTTGATAAACTTTGGGTTGAAACAACTCTTAAAAACAATATTAAACTTCCATTATAACCTAAATAAGTTAGATATCTTAATATCTTATAGTCCATAATGGGTCCGTTAGAGCCAGACAGACGGCTGGACAGATGCAGCGGGACAGACAGACTGGCACTTCTAAAAAGCAGGTGGTCAGTAGTACGTGTGGGTCCCTCTAATGGGAAAGAGGAGGTCAAAGTTGTGACTGAGAAGGATGAAGACAAATGATACTGAGAGAAGATGTATAGAAGTGGTATAATTGACATCTAACGTGTGTGCTGACCCTCTGACTCCTGAGGTGACCGCGGGCCACCAAATTAAAGGCCTGCATTAGTTTATCCAGTGGGGAGATTCAGATTGAGCCAGCAGTTTGAGAGAACTGAAAATCAATTGTAAGGGGTGATGTTGATGTTGAAATTTATCATTTGCATTAACGACGGCGAGGACTGTGAGCTTCTCAAGGTGTTTTGCCTTTTTACGTCGCTCTCAAGCAAAGCTAGAATTGCCTATACTGTATGATCACTGGAAAAATAAAATAAATTCAAAGCAATATTTCTCATCTTAAGTCAGTCTATTATCAAATACAGAAGTCACTTGGCACATGCACTATGTGGGGTTTTGGGGATGACATATGTGCTCTTTAGCTCATCAATGTTTTATTATTTTTTTATTTTTTGTTTTTTTTACATACACATTATTATAACACAACATTATAACAATCTTTAGCTACAAGAGCCACAGGTATCAATTTAGTTTCACCTGAGTTATTTTTTTTCTTAAAAATTTAATTTCAACCAGAAATTCAAATTTGGTCATCATTTACTCACAATTCATTTCTTCCAAACCTTGTTTGAATTTATTTTGTCTGTTCAACACAAGGGCTGCACGGTGGCGCAGTGGGTAGCATGTTCGCCTCACAGCAAGAAGGTCGCTGGTTCGAGCCTCGGCTGGGTCAGTTGGCGTTTCTGTGTGGAGTTTGCATGTTCTTCCCGTGTTCGCATGGGTTTCCTCCGGGTACTCCGGTTTCCCCCACAAGTCCAAAGACATGCGTTATAGGTGAATTGGGTAGGCTAAATTGTCCGTAGTGTATGAGTGTGTATGGATGTTTCCCAGTGATGGGTTACAGCTGGAAGAGCATCCGCTGTGTAAAACATATGCTGGATAAGTTGGCGGTTCATTCCGCTGTGGCGACCCCAGATTAATAAAGGGACTAAGCCGAAAAGAAAATGAATGAATGAATGTTCAACACAAAGGATTTTTTTTTTGAAGAAGGAGAAGAATGTTGGAAACTGGTAGCCATTCAACCCAGGTTCATTCTGAAAACGTACGGCTATATACATTTCTGGAGGGAGCCAAATACATCCCAGGAGCTACGTTTTTTTGCAGTTTTTGTTTTCGCAAATCCACCAGAGGCCGCTGTGTTCAGATGTCAAATTTCTCTCGCGAGTGCCATTCTTGCCTGCTGTTCTCGCGTAAATCCACCAGTGGCAGCTGTCGACTGACTTACTGAATGACTGACTGACCGATCGACCGATCCAGAAAAAGAAAAGCCAGATTTTACCTCATTCTCACCGTGTTATTTACTTGTTTATTTTTTGGCTTTTGTTTATGTCTTACCTGCTTTCTGGAACCATTCTTCGCCAGACCCGAACCCCTTCATCGTGAAAAGGAACGGCGTCATCCCGCCCCGTATCGTTCATTTTAAAGACAAAATGCAGCCATACGTACTTCTGGCTACATAATTCGCGATCTCCAGAAATGTATATAGGGGTACGTTTTCAGAATGAGCCTATGTTGATTGAATTACAAAGTACTTTTATACTATATCAATATTTCAGAAAAACATAAATTAGTTTTTGTGTGTGTGCGCGTGTGTGTGTGTGCGTGTGTGTGTGTGTGCGTGTGCGTGCGTGTGCGTGTGTGTTTATAAATTTAATAAGCTTACATATTTCTGGAATCACTTGAGGGCAGTGTTGGGGAAATTTACTTTTGAAAGAAATGCATTACATTATTGAGTTACTCCCCCAAAAAAGTAACTAGTTACATTACTTAGTTACTATTAGTTATGTTACGTTGCGTTTGCGCTACTTCTCCTTACCTTTGCTGTGGCTTGATCTCTTTCAGAACTTGCAGGGTTTTTTTTTTTTGTGGTTTTTTTTAAATAGAGGAGCTCTGCAATTAACAACATACTGTGTAAACTACACATTTGTTTACCTTTAATAAAAACACATTTAAAAAAATAATAATGTAGGATGATGTTATTTTCGAAGAACTTCCTGACCCTAGAGCTATACATGCTTATACAGATTTAAAGCAATGTGTTTGCTACTTTGGTACTTTTTGTCTTATTAGTTACATAAAATCACTGTCCAATGAGACAATCCCCCTTTCCTTTTCTTCCATGCATTCAAAATAATGAACGCATTCTCTCATTCAGTGTGTGAGCACCTGGAGAAAGCCCACGCGAACACGGGGAAAACATGCAAACTCCACACAGTAATGCCAACTGACCCAGCTGGGACTCGAATCAGCGACCTTCTTGCTGTGCTAACCACTGAGCCACCGTGTCGCCCAAAGCTAATTCATTAACATAAAAAGTAACTCGCATCATTTTTTTTTTAAAAAGCAACTCAAATATTATTACTTATTTTTTTTTAAGTAATCCATTACTATACTCGTTTTTGTTTGAAAAGTAATATTATTATATAACTCACATTACTTGTAATGCTTTACCCGTTGAGGGTGAGAATTTTTTTTTCTATTTACATTTTCATAAACTTAGCTTTAGCTTGTTTAACTTTGAGAATATATTAGTGTTACGTATTGAACATTTACATGCAGTAGAGTGGAGCTGTATCTCCTGTGGGATTCTGTTTATGTGGCTCTGTTAAACCCTTACAGTTTACTGCAAAAAAAAAGAAAGAAAAAATCCCTACCTTCGTCTTTGAAAGGCTGTCAGGAACTGATGTCTCTAAACAGTGTTTAAAAACAGATTACTGCATAATTGCCTGTGTAAGGCCCTGTTTAATCCCCTCTCCTGTTCAAATCCACCATGTCGTCACCTCCGATCGCAGAGGGCACATCACCATTAAACTTGTGAGCCGCAGCCATATATGATTCACATTTCAAATGGCATCATTTCCCTGTCATTCTCCCGCTCTGCCCGCTGACTTTCATAAAGATGCCATCAAATACTTATGCCACAATGTCAGTTTGCTCACGATGGTAAATTATGTGAATGAAAGCAGACAGAGTGAGAGAGAAATGGAGTTCTCTCTCACAGAGGTCAGTCAGTTTGTGACTCGCCGGATGCAATTAAACAAACGCAGACATGCAGATGAAGTGCCAGTGAGAAGGAAAAGAGTGCACTTTAGACCTCCCTCAGAGAGAAAATAAAGAGAGGGAGGGGAATAAAAAAAACTTTTAAGTGAGGAGCTAATGCCATTGACGTCTGTTTTTGCTTTCGCATTATGGGAGCAGCATTAGTCTCTGATTACACTAACTGAACAAGAGACTTCAGCTGGTCATTACAGATAACAAGAGCTTTCAGTCCATGCCATCCCAATCAAGCCGCTGAACCAAAATTTTAGAGAATAAATCACACATATTTTTTAACATGCAGCCTGCACACAATAGCACCTAATTTGTGTTGACTCACCAAAATAACTTTTACAAAAGAAAGGCAAAGAAAAACAATCAGCAAGTAATATGTAAGTTACATGGTAAGTCATTTTTTATTTTTTATTTACTTTAGATCGTATATAGTGGGTAGCGCTGTCGCCTCACAGCAAGAAGGTCGCTGGTTCGAGTCCCGGCTGGGTCAGTTGGCATTTCTGTGTGGAGTTTGCAAGTTCTCCCTGTGTTGCCGTGGGTTTCCTCCGGGTGCTCCGGTTTCCCCCACAGTCCAAAGACATGTGCTGTAGGTGAATTGGGTAAGCTAAATTGTCTGTAGTGTATGTCCGGGTCCTCCAGGTTGGGGGTTGATCGTTGGGGTAAGAACTCACCTCATAAAAACTAGATGTTACGAAACACCAATATGGTGCGGCTAATTATCAACTTCGATATAAAATGGCCCTGGGAGTAAGTAAGTATATAGTATGCACATGTATATAGTAAGTATAGGGGATCAATATCCAATGAAAGGTTTGGTGAACAAGGGTGTAACAAGCACCTTTTTTTACTTCACAACCCGCAAACATAATAGTTACCCTGCAACTATGAGAAACAATATGGTAACAGTTGCGTTTACACTGTTACACTACATTTGTGCTGTAATTACAGAGTTGTATAACTAATCTCAAATAAGATTAAACAACTCATTACATGTGCTTCCATTATGTTCTAACTGCCTGAAATTTTTCGATTTAAAAATCAAATTAACTTAAATTTTAACTACTGCAATAAATTACTTAAGTTGTGTAGCTTTAAAAAAATGTATATAAAAAAAATGTTAATTTAACTTATGTTATCATGACATTTTGTATATCTACTTTTTTTTACACTTTACATGTACATACTGAATAGGTATACTATTTTTATTTCAAAAAGTGTGCTCTAAATTCAATTTCGTATTTAGTAGAGACTGTAATCTCTACTAACATTAATAAATAAATAAACAAACAAACAAACAAACAAACAAACAAATAATTAAATAAATAAATAAATAAACTGCCCTTATTGAGGAGCAGATCATGCCTTGCTTGTGTGGGTGTGACATGCATTAGACACCTCCCCTCCACTACCCAGCATGCCTTGTTGTATTGGCGAACTCTGAGTGATAATTTATCATGTACCTACTGTGTTCCTCTATTCCAGAGATGAGCAAGGAGCTCTTAAGACACCATTGATTTTTATTTGATTAAACGTCCGCTCGTTCACAGCAAATTAGCGTGAGTTTAATCAAATCAAAATCGATAACTACTTAATAAAACAGCCCCCATTTACGGTCCAAGTGAAACTCTGGATGGTTTAAGAAAACAGGCAGCATGTAGTTAGGAACTCTGAATATGTCTCAAAGTAAAGTTACAACATCGAGTTGTATTACTGAAGGAATATATTGAGTTGAATACAAGTTAACCATTGGCTATCAATTTAAAATATTTATACATATCATATATCATAAACTTATCACAGGTTAGTTAAGCACTAAGATGAGTACTTGATCTTGCAAAATAGTTAGTAAAATTCTATGTA
>CAIGQV010000818.1:2813863-2830490 GCA_903798115.1 Danio jaintianensis | reverse complement strand
ATAATAATAATAATAATAATAATAATAATAATAATAATAATAATAATTCTATAACTAAATTCATTAAATGAATTATGTGCATAATTAGAAAAACATAAGTTAAGTCAACAAGTTTACTCACTTTTCCAAGTCACTTTTAAGGCAATAGGTTTACTCAGTGTATATACAGTACTTCTGCATGTTATGGAGTACCTTTGCACAAGGATGATCATATTTGTGGTCTGTGACACATAAAAGACTAAAATACCCTGGTTTACACCACAACCACATGGAAACGCAAAGGGTACATCTCTAAGAACATTATGTCATAATGTCAATATAATCTACATTATTGACAAGTAAAATAATTAAATGTGCCATTGACTGCTCAAGACGCATTGCAGGATTTCCTTAATTAGTACTAATTCCAGAAAACAGGTTATCATTTGTTGAAGAACCACCTCATACTGTATATTGCCCTAATAGCTGTGTGCAGCTCCACCTTTCTCTTCCAATACACTAGCAAGTCAGGTTAACCACTCATAAACCCCCTGCTAGTGGCTAGTAAACACAATTTATCTTAATCCCTGCGGTTTTAACAAAGGCTGTCTCCAAAATAATGAATGTTCAATGCAATTAATTAAAGACACACTGCAGCACACTAACCTCTCAAAACAGAAGAAGCTTTTATTGATATCACAATCGACAGCTGATATAATGCTCTCTAATTTGATTTCCACTGGAGCCCCTTTTTTTGTAATTACAGTGTTGTCTTTTATCTATTTTTATCACACTGTGTTAGCCATTTGTTGGCGGACACTGCTTTTATTATAATTTAAATGATCAAACACTAGCCTTTAATTTCAAAAGACAAGGCCATCTTTTTCATGTTGGCCTTCATTTTGTTTTCCCACACTCCACCGCAAAATACAAAATAGACCTTGTTCTGTTTCATTCTCTCTCTCTCTCTTGTTCTTCTACTTCCTCCCTCTCTCCCTGGCTCAACTTGTCAGTCAAAACATGAAGCTGACACGCCGGCATAAATTGTTCAAAGTAGTTTTAGGTGAAGAGGAACGGAGATGGGAAGCCAATGTGGATATTTTTCCCCCTCTCTACAAAAGCCAACCTCAATTTGCGTCAAACGGGGTTAAAAGACCTTGGGATTAAAGCAATAAAGTGGCTGCTGTCAGCCCTGAAACCCCCTCCATCGCTTAAGTGCCAAACTAGAGTTGTTCAATATCATCTCACATTAGATCATGTCATCGCGAGGTGACGGGCATGCATCACAAGTCCCGACAGGTCCGATTTCTGCTGAAGAATTCATCCCTGTCTGGCACAATCAAACCCGACTCTTCTCCGTAAGCGTCTAAAATGGGAAATCCAATCTGATTGTGCCTAGGCAGCATGAGAGCACACAACGGGGGAAGATGTGAAATTCTAGTCGGCTGATGAAAACGGAAAAATTTGGGAAATGGAATGTGATGGGGGCCCAACACAAGCGCCTGGCCTGCTCACCTGCGTCTTGACACTCGCCCCTTCGAGACTAATGGAGCGCTCATATACGCCAACTTGGGAGGAATAATACACTCGGACAGGGGTAGGTGGGGTTGTTATCTCAAAATTGGAGTCTGAAAGGATGTTTATTTTTATCATCTTCCCACCAAATATCTGTCTTCCCTCCAGCTCTTTCCTCCAGTGGCGCCCGGCATTTTTCATTCACAATGGAAGCGAGGCCATTCAGACAGACAGAGTCTGCGGACTTGGAATAAATAGAGACTGCCAGAGGCTGCCGGTGAGTGACTGACAGACGACAAGGCCTCAGCCAGCTCACTGTCACTGGCAAATCCCTCTGCACACACCGCTTTCCTTCACTCGATGGTTTCTAGGCCTTATCACTCAAGGGTCTGCTAATTCACTAGCCAAGGTTGGACTGATAAGGCGCGCTCCTCGCCATCCGTTTCGCTCAAGAACGGAGATGGACAGGTCCCCAGGATAAACGTAGCACACAGCCCCCCTTCCAACATGTGTCTGTCTCAATGACACAGCTGCCCGACGGGTTACAATGCACAGTGCCCTTTGAATTAAGGGACGTAAGCGATACACTGATAAAGTGACACACTGTGCGCCAAAAGGATGGAAGAAGAGAGACAGCAGACGAGCGAAAAAGGACTGTATACACAAATAAGGACGCACGCAGCCCCACTTTTCAGCAGGAAGTGGATCATGCCTAAAATATCAAGTCTGTCAAATAACAAGTGCACGGTGGCATTTAGCAATGTCTGTAACTCTTTCCTGCTCTCTCTCTTTCTCTCGGCTCACACACCAGTGCGCGATGAAATCCACCATCTCCCTAATGAGACAAGATGTCGCGAGTGATGGGCCGCGTCGCAGTGAGAAGCGTTGCGGATCTCAGAGTGTGAATATCCAACTTGAAAGTAAATGGCAAAACACTTGCTGGATATATTCACCACTATATCAGTAAAATACGACAGCTAGAAGAAGAGAGAGCGAGCGTGCGCGTGAACTATCAGCACATTTTCAACAGAAGCAGCGTTTATTGTATATAATGGAAATATTCCACCGTATAAATGATTCAGGTACACGGAGAGAGAGAGCTGAAGGAGGGCATTACCATTATGGTACAATAATGAGCAAGAGGATCTTCAAAGCAACACGCTAAAGCTAATCAAACACAGTGGTAATCCCGATGATATATGGGCAATTTAACTATCAGTGGAGCACTTTTTAATTGTCGATTCCCGCTTTGAAATCCCCCTCAAATTGACGGCCTACATGTTTCGCACCTAATGCTTTTTATTCTGATCTCTCGCTTTTTCTCTTTCTCCGTGACATATTCTTTCATTTCACATTGAACCCCAGTCGCTCAGGGAGTCATTTGAACGGCTTTGTTAAACACCCAATAATATTCCTCCGTTCACAGATACTCTGGGATGCCACTCAAATGACCTGATGTTAATCTTAGAAAAAAAAGAAGATCAATAGCAATAATAGAAAGTTTTTCAGATGCTATGTGTTTGACAATAGCTCTGGGCAATAGGAGTGTATTGTTTAAACAGTGTTATCTGTGGAGGCTGTTACTGATGCTACAGTCAAGAGCACAGATCGTCTTATCCTCTCGCTCTCTCTCTCTCTCTGCTGCCTTATAGTTCCTTTTTTATCATTTAGGGAGGACAGAGATCTCTCTCAAGGTCTTCCTATTTTTTCTTCTTTGTGATATGAATGAAAAAGGGTAGAACATAACAAGAGTGGAAAATTACTTAAAAACATCAAGTTGTTTCTCAGGATAGTTTCATATCTTTTAAAGGTGTTGACAAGAGAGAAAAATGCAATGACTAATGCACAAAAAAATAAATGAATCTGTCTTAAATAATTGAATGAGTCTTTTAACTAAACAACACGGGTTATGGAATAGTATAAAATAAATGTATCTGTGCAGCAGTCACCATGTCATATATTTTTAACAAAATCAAATTCCTTTAAATGACGAGTAACAAAGATGGTCTGCACTAATTTGGTCTTAGTAATTTGCAAAATCAACAGCAGAAGAAAACAAAAGAAAAGAAAAGGTTTTGACTTACACACACACATTAAGCATCACTATTTTCAGCATTCATAAAAATGAGAAATATGAAGCACCAAATCTGCATATTAAAATGACTTAAATTGGATCACGTCATGTGACACTTAAGAAAACTTAGCTTTGCCATCACATGTATAAACTGTATTCTATGTTGTATTACAACATATTGTATACAATAATATACATGTTGTATTACAAGATAAACTATTATTTTACTTATTTCTTATTAAATAATGTCCGCACCACAACTACAACAACAACAACAACTACTACTACTACTACTACTACTACTACTAATAATAATAATAATAATAATTCATTCATTCCTTTTCCTTCGGCTTAGTCCCTTTATTCATCAGGGGTCGCCACAGCGAAATGAAACGCCAACTTATCCAGCATATGTTTTACACAGTGGATGCCCTTCCAGCCACAATCCAGTACTGGGCAACATCCATACACACTCATACACTACGGCCAATTTAGTTTATTCAATTCACCTGCACTGCATGTCTTTGGACTGTGGGGGAAAACGGAGCACCCGGAGGAAACCCGGCGAACACGGGGAGAACATGCAAACTCCACACAGAAACGCCAACTGACCCAGCCGGGGCTCGAACCAGCGACCTTCTTGCTGAGAGGTGACAGTGCTAACCACTGAGCCACCGTGTCGCCTAATAATAATAATAATAAATTTACAACAACATCAATTATAACACAATTATCATTACTGTCGTTGTTGTTCTAAATAAAAATACATATTTTATTGCTGCTACTGCTGTTTGTGTTGTTTTTAGTATTAGTTATTTAACATACCAAAAATCTGAGCAACATCACCAAAAAGTGTAAGCCCTGGAGAGCCATTGCTCTATACAGTTAATAGTATTTTATTAAAATAATCTATTCTTAGCAATGGCACATCAAGCAAACTGTGTGTCACCTGCCACAATAGCCTTGACAGGAGTGTGTGCTCTGTAATCCGTTCTTGTCTCTGCACAAACAGCACCAAATATCTGTGGGCAGGACCATGAAAGGCTGCTTTACCTTGGTGCAATCCTCCTCGTTTGCTTATTACACACCGGCCCTGAAATGACAAATGTGTGTGCTCTTATCACCAATGAATATAGATTCCTGCTGAGCAAAACAGAATATCTTGTAGTTGCACCCGGAGAGAAAGAATAGCAAGATAACATCTGCATAGGTGTTGTTCAATTACTCCAAACCAGTGTGCTGCAGTTCAGCGCAATTTTAACACGTTTAATTCATCACTGACCATGCCAACTATTTTATTTATTTCTTTAATTTTTTGACATAAGCATCTCGTTTTAAACATTCGTCAGTACTTTTAGGCCATCACGTGAGACCTAACCTAACCTGAACATTTTGTCTCGATCGCGCTAAGAGAGCAACTGTTGCAAATCCACCCATAATTCACATATCTGCCATCTTCCATTCACATGCAAAGGTAACATTTGGTTTTAGAATGGATTCTTTCCTCCATTATTTTAGGTCTCCACTTCTCATCATGGAGATATATAGGTTAATGTCTTTGTGGCATTTCACCAAAAGGCCAGGCTGAATGGTCCCTCCTGCCATATGAATAATTGAAACCAAACTGAGCATTGTAAAAGTGAGTTGGTCACCGGGACTGAGGAGAGACAGAAGATGAGATGAGGAGCACAGAGTACAGCAGAAATACGTGACAAGGGCGAGATCCAATTCAGGGAGCCTTGACAATAAAATGTGTCAAACCTTATGTATTGCTAAAAAAGAAAAATATATTTATCTCTGGAGTACATACACTTCCACACTCCTTTTCTCGTCTTCAAGATGTAACATGGCATCTTTGGCCTTTTAGTCAAGCAGACAGAAGACAAGAGTCGTCCAAACGCAGATTCATGGCTGATTTCTGTTGACATGCTAAGAGGGAGGGATGCAAACTACTCAACGCTAGTCCCCGATCACCGCATTAGCCTCTCTCGGCGCATTAGCCGCTGGCGCTAATGCTATGCTTACTCTACTTCCATGGTCATTCTCGACGCCTGCGTCCCCCCGCTCTTTCACACACCCTGGCACACATGGTTCACGTTGCGTCCATCTTCTGTTGACGCTAATGTGACGCAGTGACTCCTAATGATTGGTTCGTCTTGATGAATAATATATTCAGCACACCATAAACATGATAAATTATGTGCAGAGTCTGTGTGTGCTTCATTATACATGAGGCAGCACTTATAAAGGGCGATATAAATGACATTAAAGGCTTAATAAATGGGGTATTGATGAATAATTGACTGCTTCGGCATATCTTTTTGGAGGCCCGCGGTTAGCCTAGTGGGGGCATGTTTTTTGAAGATTAGGGCACATTACTGGAATGATGTGCTAATGTTATCTGCGGCACCGTGTTCGGCGGGAAAAAGCAAGATAGAGGGACGTGTCTCTGCACTCTGGGAAGACAACCGTGTTTAGATGTGCTGTCCCCACACTGTTGACTGGCGCCACGCATCAGTCTCAAGTGTGCACTGGCTTCACATCACATTTGCAATAAGGCTGATATCATACACAGGGAGTAACGATGGAGATGCAGCAGTGTGTGCATACTTTAAGGATTAGTTTACTCAAAAAGTGATGAGACTGTCATCATGTACTCATATTTTGGTTGTTCCAATATTGTAGTACTTTCACTTTCCATAGTGTACCATTATAACCATTATAACAAACCAGGACTTAACTTCAAAAATCGAAAATGTTCATATGCGTTTATTTATTTATTTATTTATTTTTGTATTCATTATGCTAAAAATGTGTCATGCACATAAACCTTGCACACAGAGTCCGATGCATATTAATGAATATGTTAGCATACAATAGGCTACAGCAGTGGTTCTCAACCATCCGCCACAATCTGTCTTTATATTTCATATTTTGTTTGTCATGAAGTGATCTGTGCTGCGAAATGTATAATTTGTCAGACGCAATTGTAGATTTTGACTTTCGCTTGTATGGTTGCTGTGAATGGTCAAAACCTCTCAAATCACATGCTACGAATGCAACATTTTTTTTTTTTTATGACTGTAAAAAGTTTTAATGTGTAACTGACTTTTCAAAATGTAAATGTGATGAACATTTTAAACTCATATTGCGTAACACAGTGTGCAATGAATTAATGCTATCTTATTTATGCTATAAAACTATGATAAGTTGTTATTTTTTCCAGTTTTCTTAAAAATAAATCTGTTATCATTTCTTAAACCATCATGATGCCCTAAACCCAAAAAGCTACAAGGTTAATTACATAAAACGCAAATTGTGTATTTTTAATGGAACCTAAAAAGTTTCCTGTTCATGCCTGTGTGTGACAGAATTTGGATAAAGCCACTCATTTGAAATCATTTTATAATGTCTCTTCTCTCTCCTATGTATGTTGATATTAAAGGGTGTGTTATACTTTGTAACTCAGTTCTGTTGGTTTGGTTCTTTTTGGACCAGGCTAGAAGAAGAAAATTACAAATTTAGCATTCTTGTTGACATTGTCATGCTCATTGTCATTTTAAAGGGACAATTCACTGAAAAATGAAGGCCGTCCAATATCAGGCCATCCAATACGCTAGTAACAAAAAAAGCTTTTTAGATGAAACCATAGTAATAAGGTATTCATAAAATGTATGCCAATGGTTAATATCATTATTATAGCCAAAAAAAAAAAAAGCAAAAAAAACCAACAACATATAAACAAAACTCTGCAATATCCAATAGTAAGTTTACATTTTTTCTGGTTTGAGTCACAAACTCTTTCAGACAGTTTAGTCTGGTTTAAATTGGTGAAATTGGTTTATCTATATCTTTAAAAATATCTGGTTAAAAAGTGATTTGCAAACCCAATAACACTCCAGAATGTTTGCCTGAGGATGTTAATCACAGATAACACTGTTGTAAATAATATTTATTTTATTGCACAGACTGATCATTTTACTTTATATGATGCTCATTTTATTTTTTTCTGTGTGCTTTGTTTTAACTCTAAAAGTGTTGGTATCCACCGACATATTAATAATCAGAGCCTCACATTTATCTAAAAATCACCTACATCTTGAATAGTAATTAAAAAATGTACATTTTTGTGTGAACTATCCTGCTAAGACTACACCTAAAGTCTTTTAATGTTGCGTTAAATTGTTGTGTTGGAACCAACATACTGTCCAGTCTCCTTCAGTCTCACTAAAGCACAGGGACAAGGGGGAGTTTCTCTCCTTCAATGTTTGACCGTTTTAAAACCCTGCCACTCATTTCCAGTCACACCCATAAATCTCTGGCAAAATGAAGTAAAAGGAGCCCATTACATTCAGATCTGTGGGCATTTAATCAGGCCGATGTGCCACATAAACTTTCTCCTTCTAAAGCGTTATCCTTTTTACTGAGATTGCAGAGCTGTGGGTGGAGTCGGGACGGGGTACAATGATTCGACGAATGGTGTTGCTGGGACAAGGAATTACAAAGGACACAAACATTCCCCACCGTGTCCCTCCACGACACAGGTTGTGTTTTGTCAGTGATACGACTACATTGATTTAGGAGGAATTTTGCATGATTGCATTTATCACTCCCTAGATGAGGTGAGCTGATTGATGCGTCCGGGGATCGTAAATGCCAGTCTCTGAGTTCGACGTTACGCACAGTAGGATTTCTGTCAGAGTTAATGGTGCCAGATTGTGATTCTGACCCATCACACAACACAATTTGCCCAAGGTTTAAAGGATAGCGAAAGTACGAGAAGCCTTGGACTGTATCGAGCGTGAAGGCATTTGTCTGTTTCGGCTGTTTTCTCTCAGATGCTTTTTGAGCAGAAGGCTGAAACATCAGTACGGACAGGACGGTTGTAGTGCTGAGCACGATGACTCCATCCCCATAATCTCTTTGCCTACATTCACAAAAGAAGATGAAGAAGAAAAAAAAGAGTCTAAAATAAAGGAATTTTGACATGCAGCTCATCCATGGCCATTTTCTGTCACTTTCTTTCCAGTCGTATTCTCATTAGGGTAATGTGATGCTACAAAGTGGCAGCAGAAAGTGCTTCAGTGGTGAAAGTCAGTGAACTTGCATGACCACTCACTCCGAGGACAACACATACGTGACTGACGCTCAGAACAAATCCAAGTGACCAGAGAAAAGACATGTCATTTGTGGATTCACCAGAGAATGATTTGAGAAATACTGACAATGGCCCGGCTTCATGAGAAACACAATTACATACTCAAATAAACACTTACATACTCAAACAGTCTAAAGGTATTTGAAAGACATTTGGTAGTGCATAAATACATAAGAATTACATCATAGGATTGTAACAGAATACTGACTAATAATAATAATAATAATAACAATTATTGTTATTATTATTATTATTATTATTATTTAATTATTTAGTTAGTTAGTTAGTTAGTTAGTTATTTTTGCTTACCTTTTAAATATGTAATTAAAAAAACACACACAAGAAAAGGTGAGTCTCTGTTTAACTTTTTACGAATCTGTTTCGTCAACACTTAACTGACTAACAGTAATACTAACTAGTTAGTTATTTACTGCTTGTTTGATTTAAAACACACACAGAGACACACACACTGCTAAATTAACTTAGACTTGTCATGTAATTTATATATCGCTGCTCTCTGGTGACCTGAAGTGCTTCTATCATACACATTTGTAAATTGCTTTGGATAAAAACGTTGCTAAATGACAAAATGTAACTGTAAAAAAAAGAGAGAAAAGCCCTAAATATAATCATAGAAAAATTACTCTGGAATCATTCATTCATAATTTTTTTTTCCGGCTTAGTCCCTTTATTAATCTGGGGTCGCCACAGCGGAATGAACCGCCAACTTATCCAGCATATGTTTTACGCAGTGGATGCCCTTCCAGCTGCAACCTATCACTGGGAAACATCCATACACACTCATACACTACAGACAATTTAGCCTACCCAATTCACCTATAGCGCATGGACTTGTGGGGGAAACCGGAGCACACGAAGGAAACCCACACGAACACGGGGAGAACATGCAAAGTCCACACAGAAACGCCAACTGACCCAGCCGAGGCTCGAACCAGCGACCTTCTTGCTGTGAGGCGAACGTGCTACCCACAGCGCAACCCTACCCTGGAATTATATACCAGAATTATTTAAATGTGTGTGTATGTGTGTGTATGCGTGCGTGTGCATGCGTGTGTGTGCTTGATTAATTCAAATTGATTCAATGTTCAACTTTCTTCTATCTTCTTCTTAATTCTCTTTTGAGTTACTAATGCTATAAAGACAAAATAAATAGTAAAACATACAAAAAGCTGATCACATGTGTGCCATTTCACTGCTGTATATATAATGTAATTGTGTTTATGTCATCCTCTTGAGCGTCATTTGAGCATGAACAACTTCAATCCATGTGCAGGCCCAAGTGCAATGACTGCGAAAGTGGAAACTGCTGGAAGTCGTGGACTCAAGTCGAATTACGTTGCCAAGATGAGCAATTTGTTTTAACTTTTAATGCACTGCTGCATTGTGCAACTGCGTCTTTAATTAGCAGGGACGTTCAGCAAATGAAGCGTGCTGGAAATTGTTTGCTTGCGTTGCCTTTAAAAGATGGCATACTTTTTTATGGCCCTCTGTTTGAGTTAACAAATGCTGTCACAAAACTGATCTTTCTGTTACTTCCCCCTCCTCCTCCTCGTCCCATTTGCCGCGCACTGGTGGCAGCAGTGGGTCTGCGCTTGACTCTGTTAATCGGCAGACGACAGCTTAACAGCTTGCGCGAGCATAATTAACGCCGCTCGAAATAAACGTGAAGAGGAGGGGGGGAAATAAATAAATAATTCAAGTAAATGTGGCAGTCTGCTGACTGTTGTCTCAGGTATGGCTTTACCTGACCGGGCATCTTCACACTAAACAGGGCCGGGGCAGCGGGCACACACAATGACAACCTTAAATTATTCACCACGTCAAAGCACATCGTGACTATTTAAAAGCCATTATTATGTTTAATAGTAATGACTCTTTCAGTTCTTGCCAAAGAGAGAATAGACTGATTGTCAGAAATCACTTTTGCACCTCCGGTTTAATCGAGAGCATTATTGTGAGGATCCAAAAGAGAGAAGAAGGAAAAAATGTTTATAGCTAGATTATAATTGCGTTCTTGAATGACTTTGGGTGTTATAGACCAATTTTGTTGTGATTGCTCACAAAACTAAAACTAGAAAGACCATTACAAGTATTTACAATTAAATCTATTTATTAAGATACAAATTGCACAGAGAAAGTGTAAATTAGTAAAGAATGATTTTCTCACATAACACTTTCCGTTCACACTTATAATGATATATGCTGCGAGCTAAGTTTCTTGCTTAAAAATGGAAATATATTAATTAGTCACTTCAACTATTGTTTATATGGTTCCGTGGCTTGTTCCCTGTGTGAAAAATGTCAGCTTCAGTAATAGTCTCTGTCTGAATTCCCTTCAAGGTTAATGTCTCCAGCCCGGGCTCTTATGTCTGCTGTCAGCAGCCGTGTTTACATGCTCCTCCGCTGTTCACGTATGCAACGTTAGGCTCCTGCAACAAAGCCAGGGTGAAATTATTGCTTTTGTAGGTGAGCGCCAGTAAGCATGAGAGGCGGTATCCAAAAATCCCTTAGCATATAAATAAACCAATTCATCACATGCTTTTTTTTTGACAAGAATAAACACTAATTTTCCTGACGCTGACCCTGACAAATGGAGCGTCGTGCGAAACGTCCCCAGCTACGCTATGGTCACCTCGTCAACAATGCCAGCCTGCTAGCGGGGGCTAGGTTGGCTTTAGCATCACGAGGCGCCTAATAAACGGCTAGTGTCAAAAACGTTGTCAGTCCATTCTTTGCTTGTTTGGGTTCAGCTGGGTTGGAGAGAGAGAGGCCAGTGAGTGTTCGGCCGTGTTCAGTGGCTTCACCCCGAACAGGCACTATTGATTTCTGGCCGTGCTGCTCTTTGTCAAAAAATCAGATACAGCGAGGCCCTCTGGACCCCTTCACCTTTTAAAACACATACGCCGTGTCTCTTATGCGGTGGGCGGAGAGCTGTATGGACGTGTGTGTGTATGTGTGTCCGTCTGTATCTTATGGGGAGGAATGGTGCTCTTTGTTTGAGATGCGGTTGGAGCTGGTCTGTGTGTGTACACGATGGGCATCCGTGATATTTACTCTTGCTATGTATGGTTTCTTTGTTAAATAATGTGAGTAGGTTTGCAAAATAATGCTATGGAGAAACAGGTATCTTAAATTGTTGATTGTGAGAAGTCTTAATGGGAAAGTCTTTAAAGGGAAAGCAGAAAAATGTACATGATCTCATTGATAAATTTCTGTTGTTTAAAACATGCTTTTTTTTTTCTTTTTTTCGTTGGATACCAAAAATGAAATAAGATAGAACTGTTCTTGCTCATTTTATGAATGGGGTCCTAAAACATTATACCACACTGACTATGGCTGTATGACAAAATGGGGGGTGGGGGGATGACTAATAAAACACAGACGACGAGTACGACTATTATTAGTATGACTACTATTATTATTATTATTATTATTATTATTATTATTACTACTACTCCTCCACCTCCTACTCCTGAGGCTCATTTGGCCAGAGGAGAAATGGTCATGCCCAACTTAGCCTGGTTTCTCTCTAGGTTTTTTTTCTTCACTTTCGTCAATTGGTGAAGTTTTGTTCCTCGCCACTGGCTTGCTTGGTTTTGGGACTTTTGTAGCTGCGCATCGACGGATTTGCTCTTCACTGTTTGGACTTTCAGCAGTGAAAATTAAACCACACTGAAATGAACTAAACTGAAATTCAACTCTGAAAACTGGGCTGACACAGTTTCAATTTACAAGAACTTCTATGTTAAGCTGCTTTGACACAATCTACATTGTAAAATCACTATGTTGTTCTACTACTACTACTACTACTACTACTAATACTACTACTACTACTACTAATAATAATAATACATTATTCTGTAGTGATAAAGGTTGGAAATGACATGCTGATTAGTAAATGATGATGGAATTCCTTTAGAAGACAGTCATCTCAACCACTTTTACAATTTATATGGGTCACCATATAAATAGCAATCAACTTATCAGGAATCAAATTATCCTTTATTTCTTTAGTATAGTGTATGATATACAGTGCTCAACATAAATGAGTACACCCCATTTTGAACATGAATATTGTTATCCCTTTCTCAGTGAATATAGGTAATATAATTTGGTGCATTTTACAAAACAGATTTATTAAACAGATAGATTTATTAAAATAATATTTTAGTCACCGAACATCTTTAGAAACAGTAACATAATACATTTAAATCCATGCAAAATACTGGAAAAAAAAATCTTTATGCATGTACGCACTATATATGTATGTGCACTATAGGTATGTATCTATCTATTTATTTGTTTTTTTGTTTGTTTGTTTAGTTTTTATTGTTGCCTTGGTAACTGAAACAAGCACTTTTGCAATGAAGTACTGAAGTAAGTGAAGTAACATTTAAAAAGTAAAAATAAATAAGGAAAAATATGTTAACTAACACTATTTTAATATGAATCATACATTAAATATGACTGTTGGATGCTTTCTGTTATTTGATGTTGAAAATATAACTCTGCAGTAAAGTGATTTTTATTGCCACTGCTAGTAGTCCAAAACAAAATATTGCATAGGTTGATAACCATGTAGTTACCTTATATAACCCAGCACTTTTCTAGGTAAAGGTACATCTGTAACTTCACATTAATTACACATGTATAATAAAACAACAACAAAATGAGTTGATAGTGTTGGGGTGTATGAAAAAGTAAGTGGAGTTTCCTCATGACAGTGTGTTGCTATATAATAATAATAATAATAATAATAATAATAATAACTGAAAAAGCAGGGATTTTGTGACAATTTAAAACCACTTTAAGTGCTCACATTTAATCCAAATGGCAATTTACTTCTAAATAAGATGACAAATTATGCTTACAGGTCAATGCATCTGAATGGACCAAGTGTTATTCAAATTCATATTCAGAGGCCTTGTACATGCGATTTTATGTTAAGTGTGTTTTGTGTGTGTGTGCATTACTAAGTGCAATGTTCCTGAATTATTTCTTGATCCTGGAACAACATTTGAATTAATCAATCAAATTTGAGAGACAAGTTTACAGTTTATGTAAAAATTTGTTTCACAACCAATAATTATTATCAAGGAGCTTCTACATTACTGTTATTTGATTATTACTTTTCTCTAAATTACATATTGTAAATATTGTAATACAGGGTGGGTGAAAAGTAACTACAATATTTAAAGTCCCCATGAAATCAAAATAAAGTTTGTTTAGAGGCTAGTATCAGTATGTTAGTCTTAAGGTTATCTATAAGCTAATGTGCTCCAAACAGCAACAACATTAACATTAAGAAGATATAAATATACAAAGCTTGCAGTTTGTCGCTTTCGCCTAAATGGATCAATCCAAACCAATCAAATTATCTCTACTATCTGACATGTCAAACTATCATTTATTTCTTTACAGGTTATGATTAAATAGACAGAGTTGAAACAATAAATTATCATTAGGGAGAAGATATGAAAAAATATATATAAATCTGTGAAGGGCGCCGCGGTGGAGCAGTGGGTAGCGCTGTCGCCTCACAGCAAGAATGTCGCTGGTTTGAGCCTTAGGGTCAGTTGGCATTTCTATGTGGAGTTTGCATGTTCTCCCCGTGTTCACGTGGGTTTCCTTCGGGTGCTCCGGATTCCCCCACAAGTCCAAAGACATGCACTATAGGTGAATTGGGTAAGCTGAATTGTCCGTAAAGTATGTGTGTGAATGGGAGTGTGTGGGTGTTTCCCAGTACTGGGTTGCAGCTGGAAGGGCATCCGCTGTGTAAAACATATGCTGGATAAGTTGGCAGTTCATTCCGCTGTGGCGACCCCTGATTAATAAAGGGACTAAGCCGAAAAGAAAATGAATGAATGAATGAATGAACCTGTGAAGAAATAAACATCTCCGGTCCCCTTCAATACATTATTGCTATATTGCACTCTAACCGGCAGAGCTGTGATAAAAATAAATAAAAAATAAATGCTACTAGTTGTTTTCTTTTTTATGAGATGAGCTAATCTTTTTTTCCCACTCAGACAATAGTACATAAGATTTCTAGAAGTCTGCTATATCGATATTAGTGATATGAACCACGCAATGTGGTGTTAGAAACATGGAATTCATTATCAATTTATAAAGTAATTGTCCACCCAAAAACATTTACTTGCATTTTTTCTGTTGAACACAAAATAAAAAAATTTTGGAAACCAGTAGCCACTGATATCCATAGTAGAAAAAGATAGTACTATGGAAGTCATTGGTCAGCAGTTTTCAAGGGTGAGTAAATGATGACTGCAGTGTCATTTTAGGGTGAACTATCTCTAATTCTAGTTACGTTTCAACGACGCTGAAGGTCGGGTTAGGATTAGGGGTGGGGATTAGATTTGCATTACATTTTCGGACAGGAATGATTTTTCAGAATCAAGAAAACATGTTGACCCAGGAACGCCTCTAACACTGCGAAACCAGCATGGCGAACGACACAACAAGGCTAAAGAGTGAAGAAGAGACCCAGAAGAGGTGAGAAAGAGCGAGCATTAGAGGAGGGGTCCACTGTCCAAAGCTTCAGCACCTCTCTCTTTCTCCTGACACAGAGAAAATATTATGCAGCCACTCGAGTCCATTGAATCCTTGTGATTCATTGCCCAATTTGAAACTGCCAAGCTGCTAAATTGCATCAGGTCTGCCAAAATTCATTCCAGGACTGTGGAGGAGATATGAAAAATTAAATGTCATCTCAGTACAGTGGAAAACTTTTACCTCTCAGCGTGCGCAGCGGCGAATATGCTACATACCGTAATGATCAATGACGACTCGAGACTACACTTAACCTACTTAGTGATGTCATGTAGGCCACGGGGGTGTTTACTTTTGAATGTGGCAGGAAGACATAAACTTTATCTGGTGTCTGACACGGACACATTCTTCTCCTCTTGCTCCTTCCACAAGAAGTGACTTTCTGTGTTGATTCACTGATACAGAATTCATCTCTTCTTCTTTTTTTTCCCTGTTCCTCTCATCAGATGCCAGTGGGTGGCAGAGGAAGGGGATGATTTAAGACAGAATAGTTGATTTAGGAGAATGCAGAGGTCCACAGATATTCTTCTGTACTTCACCCTTTCTTCTGTCCTTCTGCATTTTTCTGCATATGAGCCATTGGGTATGACTTAATAACCAAAGAGCCCTTGTAGGCAAAAAGAAACAGATGATGGGGTAGACTGTGTGTGTGTGTGTGTGTGTGTGTGTGTGTGTGTGTGTGTGTGTGTGTGTGTGTGTGTGTGTGTGTGTGTGTGTGTGTGTGTGTAATAATAATAATTATTATTATAATAATTATAATAATAATATGCATGTATAAATAAATAAATAAATAAATAAATAAAATAAAATAAAATAATGTACAGACAAACAAACAGTTTCTAAATGATTGGTAAAATAAAATGTTGTATATAGACAAGTTAAGTTCTAACAAATTCTGTATAAACTTTCAGATATGAATTACAGATATGAATAAAACTAAAGGTGTATTAAAGTGCTGCTGAAGTGGAGATGTATTGCTCACTACAGAAAAAAATGTGACAAGCAAAAAAGCCCAAAATCTCAAAATTGGCAGGTGCATGAAAAAATACACCTGCAATGCCTCATCTTACACTGTAAAAAATGTAATTATATATATACTGCTGCCTATATTAATATATCGCTGCCTAAAATGTTTTAGTTGAATCAAATTAATGTTTCTAGTCATCTCAACTTAATTCAGTCAAACTGACTAAAAATATTAAGTTAAACTTTATACAACTTAATCATAGTTATTATACCTGATTAACTTATTAAAATAAGTTAAAGTAACATTTTTTTAAAAATCTTTTTATAATATATATATAAATAAA
>CAIGQV010000818.1:2763945-2788454 GCA_903798115.1 Danio jaintianensis | reverse complement strand
GAAAGAAAGAAAGAAAGAAAGAAAGAAAGAAAGAAAGAAAGAAAGAAAAAGATTATTTGATATTATTTAAATATATTATTAATATATTTTTGAAATTGACATTTGACATTTCAAACTTCAGAATACTAAAACATATTTCAAGATGAATTTCATATAGACATGGAGATCTAAAGTTAAGTTGAAAAGAAAAGAAAAAAATAAATAAATTGGATAAAAAAAAACGTTCATTATTGCTTTTAACATTATGTTGGCGGGAAATTAAATTAAATGATAAACAGGAAATTTCAAGAGAAACATTTAAATTTTGTGGTTTGTATTTTGTGTTATAACTCATTTGAATTTAAACATATTATCTTTCTATTTATAAAGGCGTTAGGTGACCAAACTCATATTTAATGAATATAACTGTTTAATAAAAGGGGGTGTATTAATTTATGCTGAGCACTATATATAGGAAATACACATTCATATATTTTAAAACATACAATATAATTATAATTATATACAATGACACTATAATATTTTTGAAAAAAATATATATATATATATTTCACTTTATGGATAAGCAGTGTCCTTCCAGCTTCTGCAATGTACACACTTTGGGTCAATATCTTTTTGCCTATAATAGTTAATTACAAAGACTCGAATGAGGTAAGAACCTCATTATGTATTTTTTTTTTTTAATTTCCTCAAAAACTCGCTCGCCATTGAGGCAAAGTTGTTTAGCAATCCAATAACATGAAGCATTGATTTTTATAGCTGTCTAATTGCATCCTCTAATCAAGATGGAATACCATAAGTGATTATGCCCCGGGCTGTTAATAAACCCATAATGACGGTGCAATGAGGTGGCTTAAGGAACACCTCGTAGACTCGCTGTGAGATGTGCAAACTCTGTGAATATGATGTGTTTGATCTGCCGGTGACAGTAACAGACTGGTGGAGCCCTTTTTACTCCATGTGCCGGTGGAGAGTAATTGATTTAGGCTGCAGCCAGGAAAGATAGATGGCTGTCAGGGTCTGTTGTGACACCTGCAGGATGTCTCTGGCGAGATGTAGCAAGGGAAACCGGCCAATTAGAGAAGCACAATCAAATATTCAAGAGCAGACGGACACAGTCGTTATTTATCCATGCTAACATGTGAATATTAAAGAAGTTAAACGGGTGTGGTGCTCAATCATTCACGTTCACGGGATGCTTAAGAGCTCTTGTTTGCTATGGTTGGAGGAAAAAAAGTGTGTAAACCCTTTGGGTTGACCTGGACTTGGTGCATAATTTGGTAATACAAATTGATCCAGTTTTGTTAAAATTACATCCAAACAGTGTGTTTTCTGGCAGTTCATTCTCCTGAAGGCAATAAGCTGAAAGTGAGTGAGTGGGTTTTCTTTTCATCATTAAATAGGCCATGTATACATTTACAGTGCAATATGATATTTCCAAAAGCTATACTGGAGCCCAGTCCATTTGTGAAAATTGTCGAGGGTTCAAATATATATTTTGAAGTTGAATAAAAAGCATTATCAAATGTGATGAATCCATTAAAGGGGATCTATTATGGCCCTTTTTACAAGATGTAAAATAAGTCTCTGATGTCCCTAGAATGTGCATGTGAAATCTGAGCACAAAAATACCCCACACATAATTTTTTTATACCTCTTTGACATTGCCCCTTTTTGTCCTTGATTCAAATTTTGCCCAAAAGAGGGCAGAGCTACAAACGCCTGTGCTTTAGCATAGCAGCAGATAAAAAACAAAAGGCTAAGGTTATCTGTGTGAAAAACTGAAAATATGAAAAGAAGTGTCTCAGAAGAAGGTAGTCTATGCAGAATACACTGTTCATTTGTGCATCCTAAAATAAAACTCCACATTTATAATGTCTCTTAATCGCTGACATTATCTTCAGCAGGTGCAGCACAAACTCCAATGGCGAAGGGCTGCTTCTAACTCAGGGCTATTGATGCTAATGAGGGAGAGATCGTCACTGATGGGTGGGGATTTCCCCTTCTGATGACACGTGTAAAGGGTGAATGTCAATCCAAGTGTTTCTGCTGATACTTTTTGTGTGCTTGTGATTGTGCAAAGTGTGATTGTAAGAAATAGAATTAATACATTTTTGCCATTAGAGGCTGGCCATACACATTGTTGCCACACAACTGTGTTTAAACCACTTATAAATATGATTTTTGCATAATAGGTCCCCTTAAGGATTGCTGACTTGGAAAAAAAATCAGCTGCACTACAGTACTGTATTTGCACAGATTACTCTTAGATGTTTTTAATATTATTTATTTATTTGTTTGTTTGTTTGTTTGTTTGTATTTTTCTCTCATGTAAACATAACCTAACATAAATTGTCCATAACATGGTAAATTAAAGCAGCATTATATATGTTCAGTGATATTAAAAAGAATCATTGAATTCCAAAAAAGACTTTCACACTTCATAAAATATGCAAAACCCTAACATACATGGAAAGACCACAAAATAATTATTAATAATCAATAAATGATTATATCAATAAAAACACTAACCTATGTGCAGAAAAAGGCATAGCACAAAAAAATTAAAATTAAAACTCATCCCAGCATTATTGAACGTAATGATTTATGGTGGTTTTGATATATTGGGGCCTGTACAGCCTTATAAGATATGAACAAAAAAAAAATATTTTTCTTTTTAAATCATTGTTTATCTGGACATTTTGCTGGAGAATGTAAGATCATTCATTCACATGCTGAAGTTCCTCAGGATAATTTGACCCAAACCACAGAACTAAATCAACGATAGGATGACTTCAGCAATGGAGAAACCAATCTGCAATGGTTCATTTCAAGCCTTGATCTCAACCCGCTAAAATTCTCTGCATAACATCCAGAGCCATTAACACCCACTAACTCTGCAGTAAAAGTTTACTGTACAGGAATAGTTTTGATCATTGTTCAGGGCTGATTCGTTATCGAAGTTTGCTGTCAACTACACGTTCTGTCTTCAATTTTGTAGTCGAATCAAATGAACTATTTTAGTCATCTCAAATTACCATTAGTCAAACTGAATAAAAGTATTAACTTTAAAAATTAGTACCATTTACTAACATTAAAGTTAAACATAACTTTAAAAAATGTACTTGAAACCTGGTCAACTTATTAAATAACATTAAAAAAAAACATTTGTTGTGATGACATTTTGTCATATCTGTCATGAGGAAGGCTTCTATGGCTCCCTCCGATCGCCACCGGAGGGCACCCTCTCCCGAATACTGACTGTTTCTGGACTCCATTACCCATATCTCCCCGTATCTGGGCCTGATCACCGTCACAGGTGGCGCTCATCTTCTAGGACTATTTATAGCCCGCATCCATACTCTTCTGTGCGAAGTCTTGTATTACCCCGGCTGTATTTCTTAGCGTTATTCTCTGTCTTTGATTTTCTGTGTTTAACCGAGGACTGTCGCTCGTTTTATGATTCTTGCCGCCTGCCCTTTGGACACCTTTTCTTGGGACTCTGTGATTGCTCTGCTAGCCGCCAGCCCTGACACTTCGCCTGCTTGTGACTTCTCTATGTTTACTCTCTGTTATCCCTGTTGCTGTCTTCTGACCCCCGCTTGTATGACCACGTTTTCTCTTGAATAAACTGCTAATGGATCCTCAGTCTCCTGACCCGGCGTTACAGAAGACTTCGCCAAACACGGATCCAGCAGCCGTGTTTCAGCTCTCCACGGAAACGTCAGCACAAGCTACCATGCTAGCTTCTCATCAACAACAGCTACAGTATCTCACTACACTCACGGAGGAGCTAGTTAAGACGCTACAAACCTTTCACCTCGCTGACATTTCACCTCAACCTACTGTCTTGCCGCAAACTCCTTCTACTCCCAGCCACACCACCACCAGCCCTCGTCTAGCATTTCCTGAAAAATTCGACGGATCGGCTGGCAGATGTAAGGGGTTTCTTATGCAATGCTCCCTGTTTGTATCACAGCAGCCTCAGCTATACCCCACTGATGACAGTCGTATTTCCTTTGTATGCTCACTACTCTCGGGACGGGCTCTGGATTGGGCTACAGCGTTGTGGGAAGGTGAACGCACTACATTTCCCTCATTTACCGTCTTTTTGCAACGCTTTCGGGAGGTGTTTGATCACTCGGCTTACGGTGAGGAGGCGGGTGAGCAGCTCCTCGCTCTGCGTCAGGGACGCAACACCGCAGCAGATTATGCTCTCACTTTTCGCACCCTCGCAGCCCAGACGGGTTGGCTGAATGATCCACTGAAACTACTGTATCGTAAAGGATTAACATCAGAACTACAAAGCGAGCTGGCCTGCCTCGATGAGGGAAAATCTCTCGAGGAGTTTATTGAACTGTCAATTCGCATTGATAACCTCGCTCGCTCTCGTCGACCACCGCGCTCTGTTACAACGCCTCATCTACCCTCCGCTGCCACTTCGGAATTCGAACCCATGCAAGTCGGATTCACTCGCCTTACCGCGGAGGAGCGTGAACGAAGATTTCGACAACATCTCTGTCTGTACTGTGGAGAGGAGGGTCATCTACGGGCTGTCTGTCCCATCCGCCCCTCGCTTCGCAAGACCAATGCGGTGAGTTCTAAATTTTCTAATCAATCTGCCCTCGATATTCCTGTAACTCTGATGTTTCCTGATAAAACTATCACCTCTACAGCCATGATTGACTCTGGTGCCGCTGGCAATTTTATTGATGTTCAATTTGCTAACTTTCATAATATTCCTCTCGTTGCATGTGGTACCCGGGTGGCAGTGGCAGCGCTAGATGGTCGTCCAGTGGGGAGAGGCAGGGTTAAGTTCATCACCGACGACATCACTCTCAAGACGGGTTTGGAACACATTGAGAACATCCGTCTGTTTGGCATCGACTCGCCTCTTAACCCCATTATTCTGGGTATGCCGTGGCTCGAGAGACATAACCCTTGCATTTCCTGGACGGAAAAAAAAATTCTCCAATGGTCCAATCACTGTAACCAGAACTGTCTTCCCTCCGAGACCATCACACCTCTCCAACAGATAACCATCCAGCCATCTGCTACCTCCGACTTACCTGCCGAATACCTCGACCTAGCAGAGGCCTTCAGCAGGACCAAGGCCTCCACACTGCCCCCTCACAGACCTAACGATTGTGCCATTGAACTCATTCCAGGGTCCCTACCACCCAGGGGAAGGATTTTCCCCTTATCTCAACCCGAATCTGAAGCCATGAAAATGTATATCGAAGAGGAACTGGCTAAGGGGTTCATTAGACCATCCACATCTCCAGCTTCAGCAGGGTTTTTCTTCGTTAAGAAGAGAGATGGGGGTCTTCGTCCCTGCAATGATTATCGTGGTCTCAACGAAATGACCATCAAGTACCGCTATCCTCTACCTCTAGTCCCATCTGCTCTAGAACAACTCCGGTCAGCCCGTTACTTCACCAAATTAGATTTACGCAACGCATACAATCTCATTCGCATCCGGGAAGGAGATGAATGGAAGACAGCTTTCTCCACCACCACTGGCCACTATGAATATTCCGTTATGCCCTTCGGCCTGGTCAACAGTCCATCGGTGTTTCAGGCCTTTATCAATGACGTATTCAGGGACATGCTCAATCGATGGGTCATAGTCTACATTGACGACATCCTGGTTTTTTCAAACACCCTAGAATCCCACATACAACATGTCCGGGCAGTATTACAGAGACTCATCGACCACCACCTCTACGCTAAGTTTGAAAAGTGTGAGTTCCACCGCACCGTTACCTCCTTCCTCGGCTACATTATCGGTTCAGAGGGGGTAGCCATGGATGACAAGAAGGTCCAAGCCGTTCTTAGATGGCCACCACCCACATCTGTCAAGGAACTGCAACGATTCTTGGGATTCGCTAACTTCTATCGGCGTTTTATAAGAAACTTCAGCTCTGTTGCAGCTCCGCTTACGTCTCTTCTACGGGGAGGTGGTAAAAAGCTCGTATGGACACTTGAAGCTGAGAAGGCTTTTCAACAGCTGAAAGAACGGTTTACCTCGGCTCCCATCCTTCACCATCCAGACCCCGAACGGGAGTTTGTGGTTGAAAATGATGCATCCAACTCTGGCATAGGAGCGGTACTCTCGCAACGTCAGGGCTCTCCACCCAAGCTGTTCCCCTGCGCTTTCTACTCTCGCAAACTTTCATCCACCGAACAGAATTACGATGTGGGAGACCGTGAATTACTCGCCATGAAGGCGGCCTTTGAAGAATGGCGGCATTGGTTAGAGGGAGCTAAGGAACCATTCACTGTGCTAACCGACCATCGCAACCTTGAATACCTCAGGTCAGCTAGACGCCTCAACCCACGTCAGGCCAGATGGTCCCTCTTCTTCACAAGCTTTGATTTCAGGGTCACATATCGTCCAGGCTCCAAAAACATTAAAGCCGACGCACTCTCCCGCCAGTTTGAACTCTCTACTACACCCTCCGACCCTGAACCCATAGTAGCACCCTCTCTCATCCTCGGTCCCATACAGTGGGACATCATGACCGAAATTACTGAAGCCCAAGACAATGAACCGCCACCGCCAGAATGTCCCCATAAGCGCACATATGTTCCTAGGGCTCTCCGCCAACGTGTGATGCAATGGGTACATGATTCCCCCAGTTCTGGTCACCCAGGAATTACCGCTACCATCCATCTGGTCACCAACCGTTTCTGGTGGCCCTCACTCCAAAAGGACACGATGGAGTTTGTTCGCAACTGCCCTACCTGTAACGTTTCCAAATCTTCTCATCAACGGCCAGCCGGTCTCCTGCAGCCTCTTCCCGTTCCCCAACGTCCTTGGTCACACATTGCCATTGATTATGTTACCGATCTACCTGCCTCACGCAACTACACGACCATCCTCACTGTTATAGACCGGTTTTCCAAATCATGCCGATTGATACCCCTAATTAAACTACCCTCTGCTTTTGAAACCGCTGAATTGTTAATGGAACAGGTCTTCAGGTTCTACGGCCTTCCGGAGGACATTGTCTCTGACCGAGGACCCCAGTTCACCTCACGTGTCTGGGCCGCATTTTGCAAACATCTCAACATCAATGTTAGCCTCACCTCAGGATACCACCCGGAATCCAATGGACAAGCAGAAC
This sequence comes from Danio jaintianensis, assembly GCA_903798115.1. Taxonomy (NCBI): domain Eukaryota; kingdom Metazoa; phylum Chordata; class Actinopteri; order Cypriniformes; family Danionidae; genus Danio; species Danio jaintianensis. The sequence continues at coordinate 2,781,324 of CAIGQV010000818.1, read as the reverse complement.
GCCTCAACCAAGAACTCACCCGCTTCCTCCGCACATACTGTCACAACAACCAACAGGATTGGAGCCGCTACCTATTATGGGCGGAATACGCGCAGAACTCTCTCCGCAAGCCATCCACAGGTCTCACACCCTTCCAATGTGTCTTAGGCTTCCAACCACCTCTTTTCCCCTGGTCGGGAGAACCCTCAGAATTACCATCTGTTAATGATTGGCTACAGAGGAGTGAGGAGATCTGGAATATGGCTCATGTCCACCTTCAAAGAGCCATCAGAAGGGTACAGGAACAGGAACTTATACCCCTGGTCAGTGGGTCTGGCTATCCTCACGAGATCTTCGCCTCCGACTTCCCTGTCGTAAACTCAGTCCCAGGTACGTGGGTCCATTCAAAATTCTCCGTCAAATTACTCCAGTTTCATATCGTTTAGAATTACCTGCCCATTACCGTATCTCACCCACTTTCCATGTGTCTCTGCTTAAGCCCGCCGGGGCTCCGAGAGGAGAGGAGATCCAGGAGGAAGCCGCTGAAGAGAGCACCCCTCCTTTGGTCGTGGATGGCGAGGAGGCTTACCAGGTGCACGAAATCCTGGACTCTCGACGCCAGGGTGGGGCACTGCAGTACCTCATAGATTGGGAGGGCTATGGTCCGGAGGAGAGGTCGTGGATCAATGCTCGGGACATCCTGGATCCCTCATTGACAGCTGTATTCCACAGGACCCATCCGGAGAAACCAGCCCCTCGACCTCGTGGGAGACCCCGGCGTCACAATCCTTCTCGCTTCAGGAGCCGCTCGCAGGGAGGGGGCTCTGTCATGAGGAAGGCTTCTATGGCTCCCTCCGATCGCCACCGGAGGGCACCCTCTCCCGAATACTGACTGTTTCTGGACTCCATTACCCATATCTCCCCGTATCTGGGCCTGATCACCGTCACAGGTGGCGCTCATCTTCTAGGACTATTTATAGCCCGCACCCATACTCTTCTGTGCGAAGTCTTGTATTACCCCGGCTGTATTTCTTAGCGTTATTCTCTGTCTTTGATTTTCTGTGTTTAACCGAGGACTGTCGCTCGTTTTATGATTCTTGCCGCCTGCCCTTTGGACACCTTTTCTTGGGACTCTGTGATTGCTCTGCTAGCCGCCAGCCCCGACACTTCGCCTGCTTGTGACTTCTCTATGTTTACTCTCTGTTGTCCCTGTTGCTGTCTTCTGACCCCCGCTTGTATGACCACGTTTTCTCTTGAATAAACTGCTAATGGATCCTCAGTCTCCTGACCCGGCGTTACAATATCATTTTTACATTGTAATATAAAAATGTATTTGTAAATGTAGTATTGTAGCTGAAAAATAATATTAATTGCATCAACAACGTAAAGATAATGGGAAAAAAATTGCATGCTTCTTCCTGTGTTCATTACTCTTACTTATAACTGAAAAAAAACACATTTCCTAGGTTATTCTACGAAGAAAGTATGGATGCAAAGCAAAATATTTATTTGCCTCATGTAGGCAATATAGATGTAAACAGGGATTTGCTTAAAATTAGAATGAGACTTCAATAAAATCTTAATCTTAAAGGAAACAAATGATGAAAACAATATGTGCACAGTGCTGTACGCATTGGCACACAGGTAGTGGCTTCTGTTTTACTCGCTTTTAGCACACATACACAGCTTTTTTTTTTTCCCCTTGCTTTTTTATTGATGAGTCTGTCCTGAGGTGCATCTTCATAATTGTGCATCAGAAAAGTATAGCTCCGTGATGGATATTTGTACATAATAAACACAGATAAATAAGAGACACAGCCATTTTTCAACCGTTTTAAGCCATTAACACTATCTCCCTCAGCAACTGTCAGCTCCATAAAAAGCTTCAGATATATTGTGTTTTAATGCCCCTTTATAAAGGCAACATAAAAACGCAATATCCGAGAGCCTGTCACTTAGATAAACAAAGCAGAATATTGATTTCCCCCTAAATTGAAGTGGAGAAAAAACAATAATGCTATATTTGTAGTAACATGGAATTACAAGTGCTAACCGTGTTAAATTCTACCTTGCCTTGTCAGTTTCACACCTCTCCGTAGTTATTCCTCCAGACTCATTTCTTAAATCAAACTCTGCATCTCTTTATTGGATCGGGATGCAGCACCGAGATACGCGTTCGCAGCTCATGCTACCCCTGCGTGACACCTGTGGACCCTATTACCCAGAATGCATCGGCGGACCTGTGATTAACCTTGCCTGAGTGCGCAAGCAGTCGATAAAGCATAGGATAAATAGACTGGTTTTCGCTCGCGCCGTAGGTCTGTCACTCCGTACGGCTGGAGTAAGTCTGTATCCAAGCAATATCTTTAACACAATTCCTCAAGAAGGATGAAAAACGCTTTAACAAGCTGGATACCTAGAGAGTTAGCGCTCCACGTCTTTTACAAATAGTCTTACAACGTTTCAAATCGGCGCTCTGTGAGCCCTCTGTGAAGTTTCCCACTCGCCTCTCCCTCGCTCCTGCTTTCTCCCTATATTAAATCGACCAATCAAAGCATGTCAGTCATGCAGTCTGCCCAGCGTCTGACAGCTTGGCAGCTCCAATGCGAGAGTGCCTCATTCATTCTTATGACACGCTTCCGATATCTTAGTGTTTGACTCTCGCAAGGTCCATCAGACCGAACAAAATTGCAACCAGAAGCTATCTGATCCAACTCTGGGTGGTATTAGTAGCCTGTCTGACGTCTGCACTGTAATAGGAAAGGCAAACTAAACACACACACACACACACACAATACAGTCTATTACCTTGATGATAATCAAGTGCTAACAAATTCCATTATGGAAAGATTGCCTTTGTATTGGGTTTTTTTGTGAGCCAGTGGGCATCCTGAAAAAAAAAATAGATATAAAGAAAAAAAATCTTGTTTGTTGGAGTGAATGCTGGATACGGGCCATGAGGCACTCTAGATCGAAGCTTCGCTGTAAAGGTGTGTGTGTTATGTAGTGAAACTTGAGGGTATATTGACATCACCAGAAGGGCCCTGTTTGAAACTGAAAGAAAATTGCTTATTTGTGCACGAATACAACTATAAGGCCTCATGTGGGTCTTAGGCCAGTTGATCAAAGATGGAGAGCTATCAGTAAGTGCAAGTTTCTGCTGGCCTATCAGTCAACACAAGGACTAGAGTCTCATTAATAAGTGACTTAGTAAGACACTTTAGTATATGTACCTAATTTTTTTGTATAATAAGACCAAATTTTCACCCAAAATTAAGAATATTTCATCATTTACTCTCTCCTGTGTTGTTTAATTCATGCTAAACTTCAAATAGGATGAAGCAGTGACCTCGAAATGGTTGTTCTCCATGGTGTATATTTTAACTGTCATCTTAACTTTACAGTTTTCACTGATGTCACAAAATGAGCCTTTCTAAAGTGACTAAAACCCTAGGTTTTCAAGATGATAGACAAAGGGATGATCCTTACAGCCATAGCATTGAAGTTTGTTCCAAATCTGTGATTTCTAGATTATTATACATTTGCAATGATACAAACTCATTCAAGATGACCCAAAAGATTGTATACGAAAGACAAATGTAAAAGATGACAGGATACATGTTGTACTGTTGAGTATTGGAGTTGCTCACAAATTCAGCACTGAGCAGGGTATAAATATGTCTCAGCATACAGTTTCCAGACATTTAAGAGTATTTAGACTGAATTATGCACTGAACAAACCTCTCATCAGCAGAAATAATCAAAAGGCTTGAATAAACTTTCCTGAGGAGCATGTTGTGTTGACGGAGAAATGATCCAAAGGTCACTTTAGGGATGAAAGCAAGTTTAATTTATTTGGGTCAATTCCCTGAAGCTGAAAGAAATTTAAACAATGAAATGGGCAGCCTCTTTAGCAACAAATGTATGACTTTGAAACCCACCCCAGTCAGTGAACTGTAGGAGAGACTGAAGAAGAGATGATCAAGATCATAGCAGAAAAGTGTGAGACATTAGTGATGTCCTGTGGTCTTACATAGGCTGAGGTCATAAAAAAATAAAAAAAAGCACAGACTACTAATTATCAAGACAAAATTTGCTGTGAATTTCAATTCAGTCCTCAAATGAAACTATCAAATGTTTCAAAAGGCTGAATCTGAAATTGTACTCTTTAAAAAAAATACGGAAAAAAAAAAAAACAGTAAGTACTTTGATACTGTTAAAAAAACATATTTCCTCTTTTCACATACTGTTTTTCTAGTTTAAAATAAGGAAGTATTTTTGAATGCAGCCATAGAATATCACTTTTTATTTTATGGCTGGTCATTTGTATTTTACAGGCAGCAAATAGCAAATATTCATTAAAAGTTTTCTTTTAAGTCCCAAAGAGGAACATGTTTTTTTTTTTATGTTTTGAAAGATACGACTGATTTTATGCTCTGATAATCTAACAGAGACAGACCTATGCACTATATATGTGCTAGCATTGTATTTTTAACTGCAACTGGTACATACTATTATAATTGCTGCATTTGTTTTATTTTTGAGTTTCTTTTACTAGTGGTTAAGTTTGAAAAGTGGCGTTTTGCAAGGCTTTTCTGCTATGTATAACATACAGTTTTCTGCCTTGTTGTCTAATGAGAGACCTGTCCCGAGAAAGGCTGGCTACACTGGCTAAAAGTAATAATTAAGTGCCAATTAAACCCCACTGCCCATGAGCAAAAGCAGGCAAGGTCAGTGTTTATCAGGCTGCACTGAGAGAAGAAAAAGACACCACTTTCCTCGTATTGTTCTGTTTATTTGGTCTAAGTAATTAAAGCTCAGTTGAACTGAAAAATCATTTTGCACTTATTTTTCTTCTAACCTAGACCCAACCAAATAAGTGCTTAAAGCATTGTGTCAACACATTTGATTTTTTTCTTTTTCATCATCATCTTCTTTTGCCTTCATCTTGTTTTCCAACTGGACAGCATGATTCAGAGTTGTGAAAGATTTCTATTTTTAACACATTAGTCAAACGCGGCCTGCAAACGTGTTTTCACTTGGTCTAAGTAGAACACATCTGTGACATAATGATGGCTGACAGACTGTGTGATGCTTTCTTTGCTTCTCATTAGCATGCAGCTACAGCAGCCAGACATTACCTGTTGATGGCAGAGCAGAGGCGCATGCTGATGGACAGATGGATGGGGAGGCTGATGAATTCCTGGCAGGTGCTTTGTCAGAGGAGAAGCAATTTAAACCTCGGGGGAGAGGAGCCATTTGGAGTTCACACCAGAGCTCTAATGTAGAAAACAGTCAAAACCTTCCTCTCCCTTTCATAATTAAACCACCGCACAGCAGCGTCTCGTAACAAAGGGCCAGACACCAGCGTTAGCGCATTAGCCACCGGGACTCCTCTTACCTGACATGGAGCGTCAGTCTGACTGTGATCTAGAAAAATGTCCGCCGAGGGGTCAATCTTCCTTTCATAGGTTGTGACTGATAGATCCAATACCTTTGGAATCAGATAAAACTTTGACGAATGGCTTGGCAGTCGGCTGGTGGGAATCACTTTGGCCTATGCCCGTGCCGGCCTGTCCCTCTCCCATCACGGACCCCGCTGGCTTTGATCAATGGTTCCCACCTGCCGCTGCATAGGGCAGCATGCTGTCACATGATTAAAAGAGCTGGAGGATATTGCTTTCTCTCCGTTTGCTCGGCGAGAGAGAAAACTTCATAAAACTAAGGCGACAGCACTTTCTCTGCTCAGCCCTCTCACTCTCCCCTGTCTGCCACTTGGGTGATCTGGATTGATTTGAGAGCTTTGGCTGATTGGAGAACAGAGGAGTGCGGATGAGCAGAGAGAATGAGAAACATCTGTTTCAGCATGTATCAGCCCAAAAGAGAGCCTCGCTGACGATGACGGCGGCTGCGCCCATCATAAAGAAACGAAATATGCATTCTATAGGAAGCCAGGTTGGGTTTCATTTTGAAGAGAACCAGGAGACTTAGGTTTTACTTTAGTGTGATTTTAAGTTCTGCAACTACAGGACAATTATTATTCATTAGTTTATTAGTAGACTATAAAGTTGGGGTGAGGGTTAGGGTTAGTGTAAGTTGACATGTACTTGTGAAGTTTCTCATAGTCAGGAGAATACACAGTATGTTGGTGGAGCAGTGTCAGCAGCTATTAAAGTCCACATGAAATAAAAATTTACAATGTTAAATTTTCTAGCTCACATTGTTATTCTTAAGGTTAACAACAAATCTATGCTAAGTTAACCAACTGAAAGAAAAAAAAAAAAAAAAGTTTTATTTGTTAATCTTCAATCAAAGTCTGACCATTTGCTTCCGCATTTAGTAGTGGTCCAGCCGTAGATCAGGTCGTCTATTAGTCATTTAAGCACTGGGTTTCCCATAAACATGCGGTGCGTCTCTGGAAGAGGGTTCCGGTCACGGGTGGCTCTCTGCGCTACCCCCCCAAGGAGGCAGGCTACCCTGGGTCCATCGGAGATCCAACAGCTATGCGGTATCATTGCCTTTAGGCGGGGTTCTAACTTAGAGGCTTTCAGTCATAATCCAGCAGATGGTGGCTTGCAGCCAGTGGCTCCTCAGCCAAGCGCACAAACCAAATTTCTGAACCCACCGTTCCTCTTGGTAAGCCAACATCAGTAGGGAAAAACTAACCTGTCTCACAACAGTCTAATCACAGCTCACGTTCCCTGTTAAAGGGTGAACAATCCAACGCTTGGTGAATTCTGCTTCACAATAGCTTTTATCGGGTCGGGCCAATAGCCCGGGAGCTTGAGAAGTGAGGCCGAAATCATGTCGCATTTCCACTATCAGGCCAACAGCTCGCAGCGTAGCACGCAAACCCCACCACCAGAGCACCCCTGAATCAAACGTCACACAACCCGCCCACACAAATCAAAATCAGGCAGATAAAGTACACCATCATTATCATCATGAAACAATTAAAATGGAGACAACCGAAACAAGCAAATTACACGTTAGTGTACAGCATTACATTATATGTCTATTTGCATAGGCCTTTGTATTTTTGTTCATTACATTCGTTTTCGTATTCGCCGATCGACTGTTGGCATCATACATCGAGTGGTCTCATCACAAGAATGACCCAGCACACCATCCATAATATAAAACCACAGAATTTCTCCGCTAATAACTCCGTATAAAACGTAGGCTATTTTATAACACCCTTGTTTGGGTACACGCCGTCAAACATTCAGCCTAAGTGCTCCGGAGAGACTTAGGTTTAGGTTATCCCTAGGCTATATGACACTTAATAGGTATTTCCCCTTTATTTAAGAGAATAATTTAAGGATGTTGCATATTATTCGGTTATCTTAAGTAAAGGAAACCATTAAGTGTTGGCATAAGAGCAAGTAATGAAATATAGGCTAGCCTATATCGTTGCGCTTGCGTCACAGCAGCTTTCCAAAATCCGATTAAGTTTTAAGAAAAAAATTTAGCCTATCATACATTTGATAAAAGTAGTGTATAAAAAATATTTCAGAACGGCATATCTCCACTGATTCTCCTCAAAGCAAAATAATTACGATTTAAAATATTAAATATCTTTTTAATGAAGTTCTACATTTAAATTTTCATTTTTAAATTTTACCACGTCATATAAAAACATAAACACTTGTTTGAGGACATAGAACACATTTTTTACGTGCAGTTTTTCCCAATCCATTTGTAAAGCAGTGCAGGACTGGATGACAGAAAAGAAAAGAAAGAAAGTTTCTGAAAGTTTCTCACCCACCCCCCTCCCCCCCAAAAAAATATTTTTTAATTGCACGATTTGATTAATATCGTCATATCCAAATACTTTATGAATAATATTTCAAAACTCCTCCGTTGTATATCGTTTTTAGAAAATATCTAAAATCTTTTTTTCATACAGGCCTTTGTAAAATGAAAGTTCAAAATGGCTTAAAACGGTTTAATTTATTTATATTATATATACCTAAATTGTAATAGCCTTTGTTTGTTTTATATTGGTTAATTTATTTAAAGGTTTTTTTTTAATTATTATATCCGATATTTGAAATTCTTTAAATTATTTCAATATAGCTTAGGCTATATTATGACATCAAAACAACTGACAGTAGCAAGTGTATAGTAATATTCTTAACCACACCCTTATTACCATTACTTTGCTATGAGGCAGAGGTATGAGGAAATTGTGCAAAGAAAGCCCCGCCCCCTACTCAATATTCAGTTTCAGTTGAAAGTACATCAACACACTGAAATAAGAGTCTCTGCAACGTCCGGTTTGTAAAGATTGGTATTTTAACTACAGTGGTTTGAACTGTAGTTCTGCCGAATGACTAAAAAGTTTATCAGTATGATGGTGAAAACTGTACATTAGTCAACCATCCTTCTGCAATCTTATACCAAAAACGGAAATAAGGGCAGTTATAATAGCTACAAATGTGGGAGAGCGTTGCTCTTTTGTGATTGTATTGTATTGTATTGCAATATGGAGCAATTAAGTGTTGATGTTAAATCAAAAGTAATTCACAAATACTTCAAAATGAAATGATTTAATGACAATAATTCTCTATGGTTACAACTAAATTAGTTACAAAATAACTGTATAAAATGATTAAAAATTAAATGATAAAAACATATGATAATAATTGTACCCAGCTTAAATGTAAAATAAAGTTACCTAAGAGAAAAGGAGAGACAGGGGGAGGGAGAGAGAGACAAAGAAAGTAGGTCTCGAAGATAGCCTGATAGCAGTAGAGTCAGAGACGATAGACTCCAGAGCACGAGAGGAGCAGAGCAGGAAAAGAGCAGAGCAGGAAACGTTCTGAGCCGGAAAAGAGGCAGAGCAAAGTTTACCAGCTATTTTGTATCTTTCTTGACCATGTGACCAAAGCCCAAATACTGAGACACATAAACTGACCAATCTACATGTGACCACATCGTAAAACCCCCAAAGTCCACACACCAGGCCCTGATCAAATCAGTATCTGCCTTTGAAGTCAGTATGGATCTTCTTTGAGAAAAAGACATGTTTTTCCATATAAACAAATGCATATGATAATTTAGACTCTTACAGGTTCAAGCGGACTTTAATCAGACAGTCTACTAATACTCTAATGAGAATTAGCTGGCATATAGTTCCAATGTAACATATAGTCAGACAAAATATTCAATAGGGACTATCAAAATAAGGTGATACCAACTTCTATAACGTGCATGTCCTCACTGTAGGACATACACAAAGACCACAAACATCATATGCTTAGCTTCGGCAATTAGAACCATGAAATCTCTAACAAAAACATTTGCAGAACGACAGCCATGATTGACGAGGGAGACGGGGGACTAGGTGTCCCCGCACGGATGGAGACCGTCAGAGGCCTCCGAAGTGTTTTGTGCCTCACCATCACTCGTCACCCCCCCATCCAGCGGACTCTTCATAAGCCCCATAAATCAGCTCTATCGCTTCCCTCAACCGGTGATAAATCGACCTGGCGATTAGTGTGATGTATTGTGCAAAATGTAAATAATAACAAGTGCTGCTAATTGGCGCGCTACCTGGCAACAAATCAGTAATGCTGGATACTGTATATACCCAAATGCCGTTCTGCATCCCACTCATTACAGAAAGGTGCCATCTCATCCCCCCGAGCGCTCGCTCTTCCCTAACTGCTCTGTGCCACTTTTTGAGTTTATTTGTCATCAGGGACTTTTCTCACGGCTATTGTTCGAGTTAGGTCAGGTTGGAGACCTGAAACCTTACTCTTTTTTTCAGTCCTGCTTTAAATTTGCATAATGTGTTGATGCTGCACACAATGTGTAATTTCAGTAGTTGATTTTAGTTGTGTATGTTGCTCACAATAAAAGATAAATGCTGACTTAAAGATTTCTTAACTTAGCAGGCAAATACACCCAAGAGAACAGCGATAACCATACATCTTCGATATAGACATTATAATTCAATCCTTTGCATGTATTTAGTATAAAAACACACTCATACATATGCAGCTGAAAACATGGAATTGGCACTGGAACAAAATAACAAATACTACCTACAGTAAATGGAGAGTTCAGTATCTGTTGTCTATGCTGTCAGTCCGGATGTTCCTTAATAAGGCTGCTCTGGGATCTGTGTGACTATCAAACCAAACTGGTGGCATTTGGTAATGATCAACACAACAGCTCGTCCACCATTACCTGGTCCTCTTATACTGCTCGTCAGTTCTGTGTGTGAGGGGCTCCAGATGCCCGAGTCTCTGATTTACACCCGGTGGAGACTGAGTGGAAACACCGTCTGACAGAACCAAGGAGAGAGGCTGTAATTAGCGCAGGATGTATGGAAGCAGTTAAGACCTGGAAATATCATTGATCAGGACGAGCTATTGACAGAAACACATAGAAGAAGCTAACAGAAACATAGCCAGTCGTTTCTCACTCAGGTCCCCTTCGGAAAGGTGCTGCTCTTGATAGCATGCCAAGATTTTCTCAAGAGTAAGACATTGCTCCATTTGGTCAACCTGTTTAATTGATAAATAAATAAATAAATAAATAAATAAATAAGGTGACACAGTGGCTCAGTGGTTAGTACTGTCGCCTCACAGCAAGAAGGTCGCTGGTTCGAGCTTGGTCAGTTGGCATTTCTGTGTGGAGTTTGGATGTTTTCCCCGTGTTCATCTGGGTTTCCTCCGGGTGCTCCGGTTTCCCATGCGCTATATTAAATATTAAATTAAATAAATTAAATTGTCCATAGAGTATGTGTGTGAATGAGCGTGTATGGGTGTTTCCCAGTACTGGGTTGCAGCTGGATAGGCATCCGTTATGTAAAAAACATATGCTGGATAAGTTGGCAGTTCATTCCGCTGTGGCGACCCCTGATGAATAAAGGGACTAAGCCAAAGGAAAATGAATGAATGAATGAATAAATAAATAAATAAATAAATAATACTTTTACATAGGTGCTAAAATTGTATCTTTATGAAAAAAAGCTTCTCAATAAATAAAATAAAATACTTGTTTTATGCTATCAGGTCACTTGTGTGCAATGGTGGAAAGAGTACTAAAAAATCACATTCAAATAAACACCATTACTTTGTCACCATTACTTAAATGTCATGCAAGTAGAGTAAACTTATACTACAAGTATAAGTAAAAAGTAGCCTTTCTAAAAGTACTCAAAAACATAGCAAGTATTACTCTGTGAAATGTATTCCAACTTATAGCCTGCAAACTAAAAATGTAGCTTACATCAGTGCCATATTTTTTTAAGGGTGTGCCCAAGTGTAATACAAATGATTTTCCATTCTATAAATTTAAAATGTGATATCACATGCACAACGAAATCTGTGTGACCTAAGGTGCAAACATCTAGCTGTGCACTTTATGCACTTTAAACCCTGATTAACAAGCTATGAGTGTGTAGCAGTTGGGGCCACAAACCAAGCTTGTGCAGCACCAATAAAATACATGCAAATTGTGTGTGTTTGAAAACGTAATATTCTGTAGTGTATCTAGTTACTGCTTAAGGTCATTTGGTGATTTCAGTCAGCATACAGCAGGCATCCTTCATGTTTTCATCAGTGACAAGAAGTCTAAACAGTCATCGGTCATCGTGTGCAACAATTTTGCACCTTCTTGAACACTTGTAATGCTTCCATACTGTATATGTTTACTGCATTTATAGTGTCTGTGTCTTGAGATTTCTTGACATTGTTCTATGCACAGTTTTATTGGAAGGGAATCACAACACTGATTATTATACTTAAGGAGAAAAAAATAAACATATAAAGCAGTGACTGCAGATTGAAGGAAAATAGTGCAGTAAATGTACCAATACAACACTAAAAATATTCTCAAGTAAAATAACACATTTTTAAAATACACAGTAAAGTACAATCCTGATAAAAAAAATTACAGTAATCTGAGTATTTGTAATTTGTTACTTTATACCACTCATTGTGAGATATTAACTGACAAAATATGACTGAGTTTTTGACAGTTTTGTACAGTTTAAATAACTGAACATGGCTTACACTGGAAACAATGCACATTCAAGTTTAAAATGGTCCACTCAAATAAGGTTGATATAAGTCTGTCACTCAGACAATCTGAGCAACAATTTTCATCACTGCAGAGGCTGTACAATTTCAGCAAGGCACACTCAAAATCTTTAAGGTGGTACTTCAAGCTTGAATTGGTCTGATAGCAGGAAACTCCATTAGTGGGAGCATGATTAATTGTGGGCTTTTTTATTGGATTATTTCCATATAATTAATTGCTTCAAATTAACATGTTACATTGACAGCCCTAATTAATGAATTACACTACTTTTTATTTATTTTTTTCCTTGATTCTTTACATTACTCACAGTGTCACTGAACATTCCCTCACAACACACCTGTTACACTACATCTTTATCCCACCTCTACCACTCTGTCTTTTCTCACTCAGTCCCATACATCCTATGACATGTAAAAGCATGCTTTACTTTCCCCAAGCCCTGCTAGTATGCTGGCGATGTGCTGTGACCACTGTATGCAAAGTGCGGTATTAGTCACAGGCCGGCTGGCCATGACAGGCCTGCAGTGTGAGGGAGATTAATGCCAACCAGTGCCACTTTATTATCCGTACACTCTTCTTTCTTGCTCCCTGACTCCGTCTCGCCATTGCACCTTGTCATTAATTGTCTGTGCCCTCCTTCATCCCCTCCCACCCGCTTTAGAGTGACGGCAAAAGCACCTGTCCCGTTCTTTGACAATCTTCACCATGGCACGTTCTCTCACACACCTGCCCTACTGCCGACGGCTGCGGAGAAAATAACATTTGTGGTCAATCTCTTCTCTAAGGCACTGCATGCCAAGAGACACACAGGAAGTAAATGCAGCTGTCCTCATTTCCTCTGTACTAGATGTGGTCGCTGGCCCCATTTCATGCAGCAAGCTGGAATCCAATCACTTCCAGAGTGTATTTCCCCTTTGTGATGTCTGATTTTCTTTAAACGACCTTAATGCAAACAGGACGGTACAGAAAAGTAGTATTTTTTTGTATGGGTTATTATCAGTTATTAATTAATTAACTAATTCATTCATCCATTCATTCATTTTCTTTTCGGCTTAGTCCCTTTATTAATCAGGGGTCACCACAGCGGAATAAATCGCCAACTTATCCAGCATATGTTTTATGCAGTGGATGCCCTTCCAGCCGCAACCTAACACTGGGAAACACCCATACACTCTTGCATTCACACTCATACACTACGGCCAATTTAGCTTATTCAATTCACCTGTATCGCATGTCTTTGGACTGTGAGGGAAATCGGAGCAACCTTCTTGCTGTGAGGCGATCGTGCTACCCACTGCGCCACCATGATGCCCATCTTAACTAATTCAGTCATGTATTATACAAATGTAAGCGGAATAATCATAACACTACATGTGTGCAGTAACTTATTACAAAATCTGATAATAAAACACTACTACAAATAATAATAATAATAATAATAATAATAATAGGGCCTCACGGTGGCGCAGTGGGTAGCACAATCACCTCACAGCAAGAAGGTCGCTGGTTCGAGCCTCGGCTGGGTCAGTTGGCATTTCTGTGTGGAGTTTGCATGTTCTCCCCGTGTTGGCGTGGGTTTCCTCCGGGTGCTCCGGTTTCCCCCACAAGTTCAAAGACATGCGCTATAGGTGAATTGGGTAAGCTAAATTGTCCGTAGTGTATGAGTGTGAATGAGTGTGTATAGATGTTTCCCAGTGATGGGTTGCAGCTGGAAGGGCATCCGCTGCGTAAAAACATATGCTGGATAAGTTGGCGGTTCATTCCAACCTTGCTGTGAGGCGACAGTACTAACCACTGAGCCACTGTGTCACCTTATTTATTTATTTATTTAATTATCAATTAAACAGGTTGACCAAATGGAGCAATGTCTTACTCTTGAGAAAATGTTGGCATGCTATAAAGAGCAGCACCTTTTGGTGCTTTTTTTTCACCTTTCGTGCTACCCACTGCGCCACCGTGCAGCCCCATTATATAATTAAATTATATTAATTACATTCTATTTTTAGCGTATTCATTAAGTTATGTTTAATGAATGAAGAATTATGGCATCCTTAGACACATTTTCATAAAAGTGGGGTTAAATTTTTTTTTACTAAATTAAATTAAATAAAATTATTTAAATTATTCATTTATTTTTTTAAGATTGTTGTTATTATTATGCATCTCCCTAAAAATATCAACAAGTATTTTAATACAATACGTTTACATATTTGATTCAATAGATAGTGGGGGGAAATCACATCTTTTAACACATGAAAGAGTATACAGTATGTGCAGGATCCAAAAACGTGTGAATCTTGCTGCTGAAGTCAGCTGAACCCAAACTCTACCCCGATATCAAACTTTTATAACCACGAGCATTATACCTCCACCCTGAGCAGCATGTGTATTCCATGAAGAGATGGGTGGCTCTGTCAAGCATATGCCCCTGTTTATTTCCATAGGGCATTTAGCAGAACACACCTCTCTATGGGAATCTATCACACACAGCAAAACGAGTCCTCCAAGAGGTCCTTCTCCGAATTTATATCAACTTCCCAGCTGACAGCGCACCGCCATTAACAATTAATTATCCGAGACAGCCACTAACAGGCTGGGTATACACAAGCCCTCTGGGAGAAAGAGACAACCCAGATGTCACAACGGACCGCCATGTATAATCCTGCACCTCACAGTATTCACTCACCCACTCCCAGAGGACACTCGCCCAGCGCCAACCAAAACGCTCAAGGTTTGGTCCAAAAAGTCAGAGCGAGAGTTTATGAAAATGAGAAAAAGAGAGAAAGAGTGAGGGAGGGTTTGGGGGTATAAAGATCAGCCAGTGTAACATCCTTCAAAAGCTGACATTAAGTATTCAGATGCTACAAAAAAAAGCAAAGTGTTGGCAATTAAAATAATCAATCTTCCTGGCGACGGTGTACCCAACATCTGTTCAATAAGTCCCTCGCTCTCGGTCTAGCGGGAATGGAGAGGGTAAAAGGGAGGAGAGAAGGTCCACTTTTAGCTGTCCTTCAGTAATGAAAACCCCTCCACCTCTAACACACACACACACATGGAGTGGCCGGTCCACGAGGGCCTCATGTCAGATGCTTCTGCTGTGTTGTTTCCTTTGTTATAAATAACAACAGGCCACCTGGACTTCCTCTTCGCACCGGTTTACCGACAATCCCATATAGGAGGGGGGCACTAATGATCCCGCAGGCTATGGGCCTCATCGGCGCCCCACCCTCCACCCCGCTCCCTCGCTCTCCTCATCCTGGGCTAATGGGACGGAGGGGATTCAGGGTAGGAGTGATGAATGACAGAGACGGATGGCTCGGGACAAAGCATGTGCTGACAAGCAGTGAATACGGGGCAACGTTACAGAAAGGTCAACGCCAGGGAGAGGGAGGAAAAGGGAAAAAGTGAGCCTCGCGTGACTTTCAAAGTTTTCTCTATCGGCTCTCATTCGAAAATGCATGTGTATCTGTTTGTGTTTGTGTGCGTGTGTGTGTGTGTGTGTGTGTGTGTGTGTGTGTTGGAGAGCTGGATGAAAGCAGGACAGAAGCTGTGGTTTTGGTCAGTGACCTGTTTCACTTTTAACGCTCATGTTGGGATTGACTTTATCTTTGAGGTCCTTGAGAGTCCAGAAACATGAGTGCAAAGTAATGCATTTCTAGTTTTGAAATAATTTTAATTTAAAATAAAAAGTATTGTAATAGCAACAAAATAATAGCAAAAAGTAAATTAAAATAATTTTTTTAATACCTAATACATTTAAATTGTCACAAAAGATCTGTACAGCTTATCATTTGAACTGTCTAGTCAAAGCAAAAAGAGCAAAAAGAGAAAACTATTTTCAAAACAGATAATAAATATTTATTGATTCCAAAAGAATCACGTGACACTGAAGACTAGACTAATGGCTTCAGAAAAATAATAATAATAGCATTTTACTTTGTAAAATATATTTTAAAGTCATAATAAATAAAGTTATTTAAAACTGTTATAATATATCAATACTACTTTTTTTTTTTTTTTAATATATTGCTCCCTCAAACGCAATATTTGCTTAGCCTATACTGTAATACCAGGTTCAGAGTACATAATATTTTTGTCTGTTATGTTGTGTATCCACCAAAGCATTTTTAGGCAGCTGAAAAACTCCAGAACTCGTGGGCACTGACTATAAGAGCTTATTTTCTGCAGCCAAAATAATTTTATTGCTATGCTACAGAGTTATGTTACTAGGAACTGACTCAGGGATGGTTTGAGCAATATTAATTTATTTGTATTTTTATTCAGTTGTTGTGCTTGTTGTAAAATGTGTGACAGAAATGTAGTGACAGTTTGCCGGTGTGGCATTTGCTCTGCCCTTGTGATTGTACGGCTTGCTAAAAAGTGGAAGTGATGTGTTATTTTTTTATTATATATATATGTTCAATGCCAATGTTCAAATTTGGGTAAAAACAAGCAATATATATACATACATGCATCTTACATACATCTTACATGCTAGTGTCAGAAATTGCTAAACATGAAAGCATGGACCCAACCTGCCTTGTTTCAAAGGTTCAAACTGGTGATATTGTAGCTTAACAATAGTGTAGTTTATATTTTCTTGGCATTCTATGTGACCCTTAGTACAACTTAGCATTGTTTAAACGCTACAGTCTACCTAACTATTGATGCTGATCATGCCCATTCCTTTATAACCACATCATACTCATAATGATGGCTTTTTCCAGCAGCCTAATGTGCATGTTACTAAGCTCAATCCAATAGAGCATTTTAAAAATCACCTATTATGTGCCTTCTTACAAGATACAAAATAAGTCTCTGATGTCCCTAGAGTGTGTATGTTAAGTTTTAGCTCAAAGTACACAACACATTATATTTTATAACTCGTTATATTTATATACACATTATATTTTATAACGGTGGTGCAGCGGGTTGCGCTGTTGCCTCACAGCAAGAAAGTCACTGGTTCGAGCCTCGGCTGGGTCAGTTGGCATTTCGGTGTGGAGTTTGCATGTTCTCCCCGTGTTTGTGTGGGTTTCCTCCGGGTGCTCCGGTTCCCCCACAGTCCAAAGACATGCGCTATAGGTGAATTGGGTAAGCTAAATTGTCCGTATTGTATGTCTGTGAATGAGAGGGTATGGGTGTTTCCCAGTGATGGGTTGCAGCTGGAAGGGCATCCGCTGCGTAAAACATATGCTGGATAAGTTGGCGGTTCATTCCGCTGTGGCGACCCCTGATGAATAAAGGGACTAAGCCGAAAAGAAAATGAATGAATGAATGAATGAATGAGTGAATGAATGAATGAATGAATGAATGAATGAATGAATGAATGAATGAATGAAT
>CAIGQV010000818.1:2735399-2755296 GCA_903798115.1 Danio jaintianensis | reverse complement strand
GCTAATAATATTGTCCTTAAAATGGTTTTTAAAAAATTAAAAACTGCATTTTATTCTAGCAGAAATAAAATTCATTGCCCTGTTAAATATAATTTGGGAAATATATAAAACAAAAAAGACAAAAAAAATTAATCACAAGAGGGCTAATAATTTTGACTTCAACTGTATATACAGTCGTGGCCAAAAGTTTTGAGAACTACATAAATATTGGAAATTGAAAAAGTTGCTGCTTAAGTTTTTATTATAGCAATTTGCATATACTCCAGAATGTTATGAAGAGTGATCAGATGAATTGCATAGTCCTTCTTTGCCATGAAAATTAACTTAATCCTGAAAAAAACTTTCCACTGCATTTCATTGCTGCCAGCCAAGGCTGGAGATCATTATGTCAGGCTGATTGGGTTAGAATGGCAGACTTGACATGTTAAAAGTAGGGTGATGCTTGAAATCATTGTTCTTCCATTGTTAACCATGGTGACCTGCAAAGAAATGTGTGCAGCCATCATTGCGTTGCATAAAAATGGCTTCACAGGCAAGGATATTGTGGCTACTAAGATTGCACCTAAATCAACAATTTATAGGATTATCAAGAACTTCAAGGAAAGAGGTTCAATTCTTGTTAAGAAGGCTTCAGGGCGTCCAAGAAAGTCCAGCAAGTGCCAGGATCGTCTCCTAAAGAGGATTCAGCTGCGGGATCGGAGTGCCACCAGTGCAGAGCTTGCTCAGGAATGGCAGCAGGCTGGTGTGAGCGCATCTGCACGCACAGTGAGGTGAAGACTTTTGGAAGATGGCCTGGTGTCAAGAATGGCAGCAAAGAAGCCACTTCTCTCCAAAAAAAAACACATCAGGGAGAGATTGGTCTTCTGCAAAAAGTATGGAGAATGGACTGCTGAGGACTGGGGCAAAGTCATATTCTCTGATGAAGCCCCTTTCCGATTGTTTGGGGCATCTGGAAAAAGACTTGTCCGGAGAAGAAAAGGTGAGCGCTACCATCAGTCCTGTGTCATGCCAACAGTAAAGCATACTGAGACCATTCATGTGTGGGGTTGCTTCTCATCCAAGGGAGTGGGATCACTCACAATTTTGCCCAAAAACACAGCCATGAATAAAGAACGGTACCAAAACACCCTCCAACAGCAACTTCTTCCAACAATCCAACAACAGTTTGGTGAAGAACAATGCATTTTCCAGCATGATGGAGCACCGTGCCATAAGGCAAAAGTGATATCTAAGTGGCTCGGGGACCAAAACGTTGAAATTTTGGGTCCATGGCCTGGAAACTCCCCAGATCTTAATCCCTTTGAGAACTTGTGGTCAATCCTCAGGAGGCGGGTGGACAAACAAAAACCCACTAATTCTGACAAACTCTAAGAAGTGATTATGAAAGAATGGGTTGCTATCAGTCAGGATTTGGCCCAGAAGTTGATTAAAAGCATGCCCAGTCGAATTGCAGAGGTCCTGAAAAAGAAGGGTCAACACTGCAAATACTGACTCTTTGCATAAATGTCATGTAATTATCGATAAAAGCCTTTGAAGCATATGAAGTGATTGTAATTATATTTCAGTACATCACAGAAACAACTGAAACAAAGATCTAAAAGCAGTTTAGCAGCAAACTTTGTGAAAACTAATATTTGTGTCATTCTCAAAACTTTTGGCCACGACTGTATATATATATTCATTCATTCATTTATTTTCAACCACTTTTCCGGGGCCGGGTCGCAGGGGCAGCAGTCTTAGGAGAGAACCCCAGACTTCCCTGTCTCCAGCTCCTTCGGGGGGATCCCGAGGCGTTCCCAGGCCAGCCGAGAGACATAGTCCCTCCAGCGTGTCCTGGGTCTTCCCTGAGGCCTTCTCCTGGTGGGATATGCCTGGAACGCCTACCTAGGTACGATGTGGAGGAGCAGCGGCTCTACTCCGAGCTCTTCCCGGGTGACAGAGCTCCTCACTCGTGAACAAAACCCCAAGATACTTGAACTCCCCCACCTGGGGTAAGGACTTTCCTCACACCTGGAGATGGCAAACCACCTTTTTTCCCGTGGAGCACCATGGCCTCGGACTTGGAGGTGCTGATTCTCATCCCTGCCGTGCCACACTCGGCAGCAAACCCCCCCAGTGCATGCTGAAGGTCCATGTTCGATGAAGCCAACAGAACAACATCGTCTGCGAATAACAGAGATGAGATTCTGTGGTCCCCGAACCAGACCTCATCCAGCTCAAGGCTGCGCTTTGAAATTCTGTGCATAAAAATTATGAACAGGATTGGTGACAAAGGGCAGCCCTGCCGGAGTCCAACATGCACTGGAAACAAGTTTGACTTATTGCCGGCAATGCGAACCAAACTCCTCCTCTGTTCATACAGGGACGAGACAGCCCTTAACAGAGCACCTCTGACCCCATACTCCCAGAGCACCCTCCACAGAATGCCACGAGGGACACGGTCGAATGCCTTCTCCAAGTCCACAAAACACATGTGGACACTCGAGCACCCTGATGAGGGTATAGAGCTGGTCCAGTGTACCACGGCCTGGACGAAAACCTTATTGTTCCTCCTGAATGCTAGGTTCAACCATCGGCCGGATCCTCCTCTCCAATAACCTGGCATAGACTTTCATATATTTTTATATACTAATATATATATATATAACAGTTCTGTCTGGTTCTCGAATCTGATTGGCTGATAGCCGTGTGATATTCCCGTAATAACAGCACTCATATATGTATTACCCACATAGAGTAACAGCAAATGAATAAACTCACTACAGTTTGACAAATATTGCAGCCATTGGACAACATAATGTACTTTTGAGGCTTTTTCAGGCGAGAATGTAGTTGTTTAGATTGCAATTATGCAGTTTATTTATAAGGACAGTGCCTATTTTAAATATTTATTATTTCGGAGATTCATACTGAGCAGAGCACAGACAGTTGATCATCCGCCACAAGATGGTGACAGAGACAGCATAAAATGTCCTTAGGGGAGAAAAACTCAAACCACAGCTGATCAAGTCATTATAAAACAGCTAAGTGACATTCTAAGCCTCTCTTTTGTATTTTGTAGTGCTGTATTTATACCATAGTGATCTGGTAGTGTTTCCTTTGCTTTGGCTTTTTCAGGGTTAATTATTATGATATCCCGATTGCAACAGAGAAATACTGGGAAATCTCTGTAGACTGAGATGGCTTTTCCTGCCATTCAGCCTTATAATCTTAAAATGTAAGCAAAATCACCTGTTTTGTCATCACTTTAGACATTACGCTAGATAATCATTGAAATGCTAGCTCTAAAGTGACGTTTGTGAAGTAGCAATGGTTTTTGCTGTTCTGACGTCAGCTGCAGATGTGAATGAATGGCGGAAGAAAGTAGTTCCTCATGCAAAAGGATTTTTAAGACTCTCTGTGTTTCATTTTTTTTTTTATATACACGATTATGCCGTCGAACTGTTGTATAAACGGAATATTACACTCGTAGCAGTGCGATGTGGCTGTATATCATCACTGGTGGGGGGCACTAAGGCACTCGGCCTGCAGCCTCAAGCCAACGCACACCTCTCTCCAGTGCCAATATACAGCCATATTGCACTGCTACTCATGTGATATTGCTCATATATCGCTAAATAAAATGCTAAATGTTAACATTGTACTTTCAAGATTGCAGCTTTCTCACAATTCTGTTATTTATGTGTCTGTCTGCACACTGATGGTGTGTAAATTAGTGCTCATAAAATTATGAAAAAGCATTTTACCGTAAACAATGTATTTTGTGACAACAAAATAAATAACTTTTTTATTTAGTTAATTTGATATATATATTGTCATATTGTACAGCCCTACTAGCAATTTCTTCTTCTTCTTTTTTTAAAGCTACATCATATGGAATCATCATACAATGCGCAACAAAATAAATATCACTTTAATACAATTTTGTTGAGGAATTTGTTATACAAACATACAAAGTTTAGATAAAAGGGGAAGACAACAGATGCTATAACAAAGGTAAAAATAATAATAATAATAAAAAAAAAAGTTCATACACCAACAATTAAAATAAAGCAGTGGAAAAAAAAAAGAACTCAGAACTCTAAAACTGCTATAATCTTTAAACAGATTATTTATTTATTTAGTTAGTTAGTTAGTTAGGGTCAGAATATTATAGCCATTATGTACATTTTATATCATTTTTATACCATTTTATACCATTACTTCTATTAAGATCACAAAGTATGATTTACAAATAATTTAACATGGATTTAATTTAGCATTTTACACCCCAAACGGTGCCATCACAATACTCTGTGAGACGTGTCGTGATGTGCAAACCCAGTGAAAAATGAGCCTTGTTTGTGGTCATCCTTTATCAGTTGAATCTGTTGGACTGGTGTTGTGGTGAACCTGCTGTTCGGCATACTTAACTAACCTGAGCTCTCCTCTGGCAGCTCTTTGCTCCTTTTAAGTTATGGAAATGAGATGCAAGAGGCGGACGTGGGGGTAATTAATTGTAACTGGAAGGATAATGTTGGCCTGTCAGGGACGTCTGTGCGTTGTGTAACATTTTTTAAGGGAAATGTGTTCAAACTGGGAGGATCTGCTGCCATTCTGTCTTAATTGCGGTGCAGTTGGAATGCTAAAATCCTTTTCTGCCCGTTTTATTTATTTTTTTATCCCCCTCCTCCTTTTGATCCCTCCTATTCTTCTTGTCATAGTATTTATTGTGTTTGTAAACATCTTACATGCAGAAATTATCAATGGATAAAGACTGAGATATTATGGCATAAGTGCAAGTGTGCATAAAATTAAAACACAGTTACATTATGCACTACTGCACATGACAAAGCTAAAAACACACATTTATTTTTTGTATTTGGGTTATTTCTAGATTGTTTACATTTATTTAATATACTAACCATAACTACAAAATAATAAAAACATTAGTATTATTTATTTTATTATTATTATTACAGTAATAAGTAAATATACAGTAATAACCAAAAAACATTATTTCAATATAATAATTGTCATAGAACATGAAAAATTAAAATATATAAGTAAACCAATATTAATATAACAAATTGAAAAATTAACATGGGCAACAAAATATTAATAAAAACATGTAACAATGTAATATTACTAGTAATAACAATAAAATAACAAGAAGAACTTTTTTTCTTGTTTATGCATCTGATAAATAAATAAATAAATAAATAAATAAATAAATATGGTTGAATTCAAAATTATTAGCTTTCCTGTAATTTCCCAAATAATGTTTAATAGAGCAAGCAATTTTTCACAGTATTTCTTATAATATTTTTTTTCTTCTGGAGAAAGTCTTATTTGTGAAGTGAAGTGAAGTGAAGTGTAGTGTAGTGTGGCCAAGTATGGTGTCCCATACTTGGAATTTGTGCTCTGCATTTAACCCATCCAAGTGCACACACACATACCGTGAACACACACCCGGAGCAGTGGGCAGCCATGCTGCGGCGCCCGGGGAGCTGGGGGGAACGGTGCCTTGCTCAAGGGACTCACCTCAGTCGTGGTATTGAGGGTGGTGGAGAGTGCTGGTCATTCACTCCCCCCACCCCCAATTCCCGCTGGTACCGAGTATCGAACCAGCAACCTTCGGATCACGAGTCCAACACTCTAACCACCAGGCCACGACTGCCCCCTAGCTTGTTTTATTTCAGCTAGAATAAAAGCTGTTTTTATTTTAAGGGCAGTTTAACTATTTTGAGATCAATATTATTAGCCCCCTTAAGCAATGTTTTTTTCAACTGTCTACAGAACAAACCATCATTATATAATGGTTTGCCTAATTACCCTAACTTGCCTAATCAAACTAGTTAA
This sequence comes from Danio jaintianensis, assembly GCA_903798115.1. Classification (NCBI taxonomy): domain Eukaryota; kingdom Metazoa; phylum Chordata; class Actinopteri; order Cypriniformes; family Danionidae; genus Danio; species Danio jaintianensis. Next base: position 2,749,455 of record CAIGQV010000818.1, on the reverse strand, counting down.
GCTTTTAAATTGCACTTTAAGCTGAATACTAGTATCTTGAAAAATATGTAGTAAAATAGTATGTATTGTCATCATAGCAAAGATAAAAGAAATCAGTTATTAGAAATTAGTTATTAAAACTATTATGTTTAGAAATATGTTGAAAAAAAATCAATATATAAATAAAACAAAACCTCAGACAAAACCAAATGAAACTGGTTAATTCGCTGCAATCCAAACTGAAATACCACTGGTTAATCAAATGCTAACAAAAATGTTTGTTGAGGCTAGTTCCGCAGACACTTTGCAGCACGCACCTATAACTTTTCCAGTATTAATGCACACTACTATGAATACTATAAATAATCCCAGTGCATTAGTATAACATGTAACATACATGGTGAAAAGTCAAGTCAACTCAAGGTACTCCTAATACTTCAACTACTCTTAATAAGCTTAGCTGAGTCTGAAAGAAAAGAGAGTAATGACGCTGGTGTTGATCGAAGCTCGAACCCCCTCTGTGACACATCATGCCAAGAACATGTTCGCACCAGCGACACCTCGTCCCCCTAAACCAGGGTGTGAAAATCCATCTGGATATGTAAATAAAGGAGGTGTGCGAGCGAGGACATGACAGCGCCACTGCACCTGTACAGTGAGGTACACGAGAGCTTAAAAGCTTATTCAGGTCTCTGGTCCAACTCAATCTCCTCAAATCAACCGCAGAGCTTTCAAAAGGCTCTCTGTGCTCACACATGAGATGTTCGTGACCTGTGCAAGGAGGGAAGAGGGGTAAATGAGAAAAAAAAAAAAAGTTAAGCAAAATTTCCTCCATGACAAACCCCAAAACGCTGAGAAAAGACTGCTCGATATAGACATTTACCCATAAAAAAAAAACCCAAAGGCCTCAAAAGTAGATTGTTACTCTATTACTCAATTACAGGAACTAACCACCAGGGCGGCCCCCTAAGAACTAAAAACACCCCTAGAACCATTAACCTGATTGTATTGGCACTGTTGGTAAGAACTCTGAATTGACATAAGCAGGACAGTAGCAATAATATTTAAGTGCTGTGTTTAACAACATCAACAACAGAGGTCAGTTCTTTGTGAGTGGATTACTCAGTTAGCTGGATATGATTATTGATGGGGCTGCACGGTGGCTAAGTGGTTAGCACTGTCGCCTCAAAGCAACAAGGTTGTTGGTTTGAGTCACGGCTGGACCAGGAGGCCTTTCTGTGTGGAGTTTAAATTGGAATTGGATAAACTAAATTGGCCGTATAGTGTATGACTGGGAGAGTGTGTGGGTGTTTCCCAGCACTTGGGGTTGTACTCTGTGTGGCTGAAATAGTATCTGCTGTGACGACCGCTGATAAAACAATAAATTAAAATAAATAATAAAATTATAAAAAAGCAGGGAAGTTTCGTTCTTCAAAAGTCATTCAGGAGTTGTTGTCATAGCAACAGGTCTATAAACTCAAAAACCTTTTTTTTTTTTTATATAAACAGGATAAGACTGTGTAATTTCAAGTGAAGGTGATATTGAAAGTATGACCCAACTGTTAATATTGTCCTACAATAGTACAGCTATTAGTACAGCTATTATAGATTAGGGAACATATTAATAATGAAAAAAATTATTATTCTAAAAAATATGACGAAAATGTAATCTACATTACTAAATAAAGGTACAGACGAGGCACAGATAGAACATATTTGGACTTTTTTTGTGATTATTATCTACACTTTAGGGACCTATACTTTTAAGATACCAATATGGACTTTGAAAGTGTAGCTTTCGGGCAGTTTCTGAAAGTGTATAATATTAAACATTATTCTCACTGAAAAAATATTATATAAAGTATCAATGGTCCCTTTTGCACATTTAGTTTATTATATGTTACATTGGAACTACATGCCAGCTAACTCTCATTAGAGCAAACATTCTGCTTCAAAATCTGCTCACACCGCTCCACCAACAGACATTCTCCTGACTATTAGAAATGTTGCAATGTCAAATTACACTAATTACACCCCAACATTACAGTCTACTAATACTCTAAAGAAAATTAGTTGGCATGAAGTGGCAAAGTACAGTAACTTATAATAAAAAATGGTATAGGGATCATCTAAATAAAGTGATACCAGACCAATTAAGATAGTTTACTGTAGGTGAAATCTAAAAGCTCCCTCATCCTTGATAGACAGCAATGGTCCCAACTAATGCAAAGCTCCAAAAAAACCATGCTCAAAACAGACTTCCATGTCCACTCAATATTCCATTCAATCGGAATATTATCGAGCTACAGGAATACTTGTGTGTGCACAGAAAACAAAAATAATGACTTTATTCAACAGCTTCTTATCTTCAGTGTCAGTATAGGGCACGCATTCACAAGCTCTGTGTACTGAATAATAAAGGCTGATTTATACTTTTGCGTCAAGCGCACACGTAGTGCGCTCGCATATCCTCGCCATGGCTAACAACGACGCTGATGTGCACCTCTCATTAAATGTAACTACACGTCGCAACGATGCATAGTGCAAGCTCTGTGATTGGTCGGCTTGGTAGCTGTGACGAGCTGTGTTTACACGTGTCAAGTCCCGTGAAGGAGCTCCATATGGAAACTTTTGTTTTGTGTTTAGCGATTAAAGTTGTTGCACGTCCGCCGGTTCCCTCCTCTGAATGAGCAAGTTTTCTGAAAAAACAAAACACCCACGAAGAAACTCGGCACAGAGAAACATAAAAACCTACTGCCAGCTAGCGTTTCAGAAGTGTTACTGCAGAGTATCACAAACAGCACGCATAAGTATAAATGCATGACTACGCACAAGGCAGGCACCGTGGGTCACGCCGATCACTCAACGCAGAAGTATAAATCAGCCTTTAATGACCGAATTTTCATTTTTGGGTGAACTAACCATTTAATGCCACAGGAAACTGGAAACAATTTTAGTTCTAGGAATGCCATTAGTTGAAACTAAATTAGCCCATACTTAAGATCAAAGCACAACAGGAATTACACTGATGTATGTGTATGCTGACTAAAATGACAAATGCATGCCATACAAACCACTGGTGTAGAATTTACAAGAAAAAGAAAGTTAGCAAAGCTTTGACAAAGACATCGTTCATCCACAAATTGATGATTCGTTGAATGCAGTTACTAGTAGTGACTGTGTGAAATCAAACAGGGAAATTAGTTCTTCTGGATCCAAAGATGGTATTTAGTTCCTCTAACTGACTTCCTTTTTACTACTCTGTGCGAAAGCCTCTACTGCATCCCACACAAAAATCACTTTTTATTTCCCAAAGATCCTTTCAGAGAAGAGTTCCTAAAATAACCATTTGGGTTTTTTTAGTGTGTAGAACATATTTACATCTACATTTACCGCTTTAAAGGTGACAATGAATACAAAGTGTTCTTGATGAAACCACTGATCCCAATAAGGAAATTTTATTTTTTAAGAATGTTGAAAGTTTATGAGCATGGCTTTACAGAGTTGAGCAATGGATTTGCTGTGGAAACACCTAAGAGTAGGAATCTACTACAAGGGATTATGGCTATTATTTGTCTTAATTTACTCTCTGCTCTTAAATGTTGGGCCCTGCACTCCCTGCAGGATAAAGATGTCCCCTGTAGGTTGGACCTCCTACATGTGCAATGGGTTTTTATTGACTGTGAGAGAGAGCTGATCCGTGTGGGCCGTGGAGAGGAGGGGTAGCCCCTGGGTCTCACCGATCCAAACGGATGTCACACAGCAAGAGAAGACTCTAATAACGGCTCTCCCGGGACCCTTCTGGGCCTGGTGGACCGACGCATGTGCACACACATACATAGACCACTTCATATTCTCTCTCTAATGTCTCCCTGCCTGCTAGCCATAAACACTCACTGTCCTAACCTTCTCCAAAGCCCCCAAAATACCTCCGTTCTCTCATGGAAATGTCTAGCGGTGACAGATTCCAGTGGATAACGGCCCTACAGAGACCAACCTTTGCTTAATTAAAATAATGTAGTTTCTTTATCCTTTTATACTCAAGACTTTCTCTCCTCCTGTTCCATTCTTCTGTCACAAGAGCTCAACTGTCCACCAGGATCCTACGTGACTCAACAGGGTCCAAACACCATTGCTCAGAGACATTAGACTCAAATGCACACCTCTCAGCATGAGACCTGGCGCCCAGAAGGCGACGTTTAGACCATCTGTCAGTCAAGCCACCAAGTCTCTTTTTTGCACGTCTCTCTGTCTTTAGCGGACGAGCTCTCCTTCTTGTCATAGTGTCACTGTTCATTGAGTCATCCTCACTCTGTGCCATGTCAATGGGCCCCTTTTGTTGCACGCTTCCTTTTTGACTAAGGCTAATGCAAACAAGTGGAAGTGCATAGTGACACGACGCAATGTGACAGAGGAAATAAGAGCCATGGCCAGCACGGGGATTGAGGACAGGGAGAGGTGTCATATGATGAGTTGTCTTGTATACATGGCACCTTCTGCAACCGGGGGTAAGGAAAAGGGTTGGATTTTGACCAGAATGAGGGAAAAAATGCAAGAAACAACAACTGTAGTGGATAGAAGCTTATTCGGCTACCTTCCCTTCGTTACTTCACAATGCATAGGGAGGATATCAATTTATTATAATTTACTTTCCAACATTTCATGTATATTTCACTACTAAATACATTGAAAAAAATATTAACTGGATTTACTAAATTATTTCAAGGTAAGTGGTTGCAATCAATTTGTATGGGCTGAATTTAAACAAACAAATTAACTTAGTAATGTCCAACTTAATTTGTTTGCTTAAATTCAGCTCATATAAATTGTTTGCAACCACGTACCTTAAAAAATTTTTAAATCCAATGAACCATGTTTTTCAGTGTACTTTAAAATAAAAAATGGTTGTGCAAAATAGTGTTTTTCCAATTAAGTGATATCTTTACATAATAGCAAGAAAACATGTCTTTCTATTGAGCTGTACAATAGTGCAATAGTATATCTATTGTTTGCTTTTATACTGTAAGCTGACCATTTTAATGAATCGTTCAAAGAGTTAGAAATTAAGTTAATGTAGAGATAGCTGGTGCTTTAATCTTTAAACGAACAAACTCACAGAATTCATGGGAGTGATTACTGAATCAACATCAGAACAGATTACAAACAACAACAAATATGCTACTAAAATCAACTATACAATTTACAAAGTTTTGATTCAAACACATAAATAAATGTAAAATAAATGCCTATATGACAGATATAGTCTGATATAATGATAATAATAATAATAATAAAAATAATTAATGAGAAAAACTGATCAATGATAAGATTTTAAGTAACAATGCATTTTAAGTCATTCAACTTGCATATTAATTCACAAGAGTGACTACTGAATCAATAACAGGTCACATAACATCAGCAACGTTATAAATAATAATGAATACTTTTACATACACACAGTAAATCTACATTACATTAAATGTTAAAAATGGTGGCTGTGGATTTTTTTTTTCTTTTCTGCTGTTACATGTGGTATTATGTAATAGTATTTTTGGTGCCTAATCATATATTTTATTACCAGATAAAACATAATAACAACAAATCCAATTTTTTTTATTAAAATGTACAGATCATAAAATCATCATAGAGCGAGCGGTACAACAGTAGAGTCATATGATGAATCAGAGTTCATAAGTGGCCTGACCACCAAAAATGTCAAATTCCCATATGAAGAAATTTCACAGGTACACACAAAGACACCAGCATCAGGGTGACAATCATGCCACTAAAACAATGCAATAAACATTCACTATCATCACACTGCAGTCTGGATTTCTCCCAGCAATCAAAAAGCCAGCTCTAAACCATTAAAATCCTTCACGCACCACTCTTCAAATCCAAACAGTGCTATCATGTCTTCCTCATAGGCTGTGAAACAGAACAGGGCCATGTTAAAATTCACATTAAACACTGCAGAAACCGAGAGCAGCTCATATCTCAGCTCTTTTACGATTGTCATATAATGACAGTCACACCCGACTAGTGTCGCGGAAGTACAGGAGCACAGGACCGGCCCCTGTGGCCATATAAATCTCAGGGGGAAACGAACCTACCGGCATTACTTACACGTGTCATAGCTGTCCACACATGGCCCACATGTCATAGCCTGACAAGAACAGGGGGAGGGGAAGGATGACTCCAGAACGGTCTGCAGCACCTCCACATTTACCATATCACACCACTGCAAATATCTCTTGAACGCCGAGTCTCTGGGGCACAATTATTTGTAAGGGAATACAGTTCAGACTTGCTCTGTTCCCTTTGGATTTTATGATAACACAGCCATAAATGTGCTCCAGATAGCATGGAGCACACTAAGGTAAAGTCCTTATACAGCAAAAGAGTGGTGTTTTGAAAATAGCCTCAAAGAGCGGCATTACATTTATTTTATAGCATTTTCATTAAATTTAATGGTTCGTGAAAAAAATGAGTTATGATCATTGGCCGCTTACGGCTGGCTAAAATCCAGACTCGCAGCGGAGGGTCATGAAAAGGTCAAAGGGTTGTGTTCTCTACAGAATGACAATAATCAGTATGACCTGACAAATTGATTTTGCATCCTGCGCAGCGGCAAAATGTGCATTAGCAAGCCCGCTAGCCTTTGTGCTGTGAGTAAATGGACAATAAAGCATAAAACAACACGCAATAGCTCTTCGCCATAATTAGCCGCTGCCGTATGAGCATTTGGAAGGTGGTTGGGCTTGGGTGGAGGGGGCAGGCAGCAGTTAACACCAGGGCTGCGAGGGTGTTATGTCGCACGGAGACCCTCATTCACTCCTCTTACCGTTCCCTCGTTACATCGCCATGGCCAGCAGTGGGCAGCCATTGCAGCGTGCGTGCCAATGGTCACACATCAGCGCGTTATCTCATCTCATCTAACACAGAGAGATGATGGCCACTGCCTCAGTCACTAACCCCCCACCCCAGCCCAGCAACACACATCCGAGCGCTGCCTAGTAACAGCCAGGTCCAGGCTTGTTTCAACAGCCTCTGCTAGACTAATAGATTTCCTCCTGTATTTATACCCTACATCACTCTTGCTCCCCGGGCCCTCAGCACAGGTAGCTGTTTTATATGAAATGAACAATCTTTATAGACGTGCCCGAGCCATAACAAGGCTGATTTTCAGCACTGGCCCTAGTGTATAAGTCCTGCGGAATTGTCAGGCTTCGCGCTCAACAAATCAAGCCTAACGTATGATGTTTTCTGTGTAATTTTTATTCCCGTTTGACTGGCCAACTACCCGATGGTAATAGAATGTTGGGAAAAGGCCAGTGGGGAATGTTTGCGCTCGGCTTGATTGATCGACGGGCACCTCGCTTTTCATTTATATCTCTCTCGCCCCTTCCATTGCGAATCGGTTAAGTTTAGGAAAAATGAATCCGAAAAAGCACAGCAGAAGAGAAATGGCCCCAGATTACAGCGAGGCACAATCGTAGATCTAAGCCGGGGCCCCGGTGTCGGGGTGCATGGATTGTTTGTGAGCATTAAGTTATCTAAATGAAAATCAATACCATGTGTGCCAGCGTTTTACAACGGAGAAGTGCCCGAGTCCATGCGGAGGGGTGGGAAGGAAAAGGGGAGGGTGAATTGAGGAAAAGAGGAAGGAAACTCCATGGCCCTATGGGGCCCGGATTGGAGTCTAGGCCTAATTGGTCTCCTGACCATAAAAAACAATCATTTGGATGCACGTGTAAGGATTGTGCTTACTGTATGTATTCTAATTGTGCTTCTATTGTATTGATCTGGGCATATATTTACACCACTTCATTCATGTACAATATTGACCATTTTAAAAATTACATGATTAGTGTTTTTCAGAGTTTTTATACACATAGTATTTATACAGGTTTCAGACTTTAATATACAGACAATTACTAGATTGTCAAGCACAAAGCTATTAAAAGCAACAATGACAATAATTTCAAACAATGTGACATCCTGTTTTATTCAAATCAGATACACATTGTGTAGCTAAAGAAATGTACTGTATGCAGCCACTGATTTATATCAGAAGTGAATGAATGCATGTCTAAATAACAACAGTTCTAAATCTCTGCACTGCATCACAAACTAACATGGCAACACCAATTGCCCATCCTAGATGAACTAACATATTTTTATATATAAGAATGAGAATACAATAATAACAATATGAATGAATGAATGAATGAATGAATGAATGAATGAATGAATGAATGAATGAATGAATGAATGAATGAATGAATGAATGAATTGGTCATAAAAAGCAATTGTGGTTGTGGTGTGTCACATGACAAGCTTCAATGAAAATAATAAGGATTTGTATCCAAAAACAACAGTGACTGAGACATTACAGGTGACTGAGTGTGAACACTTAATATAAGGTTATTGCAATTCTCTTAATGGCCACCAATTAAGATAATAACTAGGGTTTTTAATCACCTTTCTTCATGAAACATTTCTAGATCACAGCATGACTGCTTCTCACCTGTCAGTCAGAACAAGATCATCCTATCTCTTGCAATTATGCAGACCCGTCTATAGAGAAGACTGATGAAGTCTTAACCATGGCAGCTATACACCAGGCATGTTACTGAGCCAAAGACATCCATTAGCAAACGTTTCCTCAATGCTGCCGTAATGTTGTAGAATTGTCAACAGCTGCCAGGCAGAAACAAGGCCATGTTAAAGGGTGAGAATAAATGTGCAGAGCGGAAACCATCTCAAAATTGCAGATTACTGTACATGTTGGTGTCCAATACTACATATTATAATATATGTTCAGTTGTATTGCTGAAAAACAGAAGGCTTCAGTCTGTATTTGTTGTGGAAACATTCCTTGGTCACACATGCAGTCATTTTCTTGAGCTCATAATGGAATGATAAGGGCAGGCACTTGCCACAAGACATGCCATCATATATAATAAAGACAGTCATTAACCAACCACATATTTTCCATGTAATTCATATCATTGTGGGTGGGAGATCTCACCCCGTTCCACTTGCAGGTGGCAGATCTGTGAGGCTTTAAATAGGTCCCCTGCTCTCGGAAGTGGATCGGACCATCTATTCGTTAATGATTATTATCCTGCTGCCTTTATGACACCCTCAATGATTTTTTAATGTCAATGTTCAGAGAAGCTACCAATAACTGGATTAATATTTGAGGTAATGTAGATTTGCTGGTCCTATGCATTTTGATTATGTGCCAGGGGCCTCTCACTGGAAAATAGCTATATGTGTGTGTGTGTGTGTGTGTGTGTGTGTGTGTGTGTGTGTGTGTGTGTGTGTGTGTGTCAAGTGATGTTGTCAGGTGATGGCATTGTAGCATTGTACACATACAGTGCTAATTGGTACTAATTGGAACTTCCATTTATATTTATTTATTTATTTATTTTTTGAATAAACAATACAAGTGTAATACAGTAGACTTGGATTCAATACACTTTCTATATGCTAAAAGAAAAAGCCAAAGGTCAAATATGTCAAACCTAGTAACATTGAATTATTATTATTATTTTAATTAAATTTAAATGACACTTTTTAACCCAACAGTCTATATTTGTCTATATTTGACCCAACATACATCAATCCAGCATTTTTTCTAAGTGCTTATACATGTATACGTACATACACTTTTTTATTGTTTTACATTTTATTAGTGAATCCATCAAATAATCCAGTGCTATTTCACATTTGGTTTATAAAGAAAATAAACAAATAAAAGTAACCATTTCATAAATGAGGGGAAAAACTGATGAAGGCCTAATAAACATATTAATTATAAGTTTGCAGACAAGAATATATTAACCACAACTTAGCAGAAAAGAAATAAAAGGAGACCACCTATTTTCAAATAAAACAATTTTGGGTATATGTAAAACCTTTTGGGTATATGTAATTCTCTGATAGACTATAGTGTATCCGTCAGCTTTGTAACCCATCCTGTAATTTAAGAGTTGTATCTCATTTTATTTCTCCAACACAAAATAAGATTGTAGTAAGTGAGTTTCTTTCTCTGGACATTTAAATATTTGAAATGAATGTACTAAATCTCTCATTTTAGTGCTAATGTTCTAGTAGCTGACGTGTCCTATTTTAATTATACGCTAACAAAGTAATAATTCATATAGAACAGGGGAGAGAGGGATCTTCTAAGAAACCAAGCTGCAGGACAAAAAGTCGCAAGAAACTGAAAGAGGAAAATACTATGTATTAGGCAGTCAACCCATGATGTAGCCCTATTCTCCCAGTTTGCTGGGAGAAAAAAAGAGGAAATTTTTCCATTGCAGATGCACTCAGGCAGAGGACAGGAGCTCAGGCCATGCTAATAAATCAGCCCCTGAGCCTCTGGTGGCAACTGATCACTTGGGAATGCAGAAGAGCAAGAGAGAGAGATCATGGACAAGAGGCCTAAGAGAGAAATGATACTCTCTTAAATAGCCCTGTACTACTGGACACACATAGAAACACACACACGCACACACACACACACACAACGCAGAGAAGCATATATAACGTATCACTGATATCTCCACCTCTATGCCCTCACATTTTCCCAGACAAATTAAAGAAACCCTGGACAGTTACTGCTGGAAAAACAAAGTCTGATTTTCCAAACGTGCGAATGGCCTATTATTGGGCTCACAGAAGAGGCTATTTGGGAAAAGGCCTAAGGACACGCGGGTGAGTCAGAGAGAGGGAGAGAGCAAAAAAGAGCCTAAAAAATGGTCTCCATCCTCAGTCAACGCAATGACTATCTACCCTGGGGAAAATATCCTATTAAAACCCCAAATATAAAAGAGCACAAATGAAATTATATTCAAGAGAAGAATGGTCATTGGTTCATTTGTCAGATTTTTTTATTTTCTATGGTTTTCCAAAGACACATTTTTCCTGGAGCAACAGACAAATAATCATTTAAATATAAATATAGCATTTCCAAACTGTGTTTAGTTGAGATCTAGATCATATAAAAGTTGTGACTCTACAGCTGCAAATACTGTTTAAATGCAGTATATTGTTTACACTGTATTTTGATGCTTTGCATGGTAGTTTAAAAGCTCATAAAATAGACAGTGCATGAATCAATGAAACAAGCAAGCAATCAATCAGTCACCACATCTGCAATGATTAAGATGACTTTAAAATAGAAAAATAAAATAAACAAATATGTTTTAAATAATAAACAAATAAAAAAATATCACCAAAACTATAACGATTAAAGTGAAATCAAAGTAACACGGTCAAATCAACGAATAATATAAAAATAAGTAAGTTTAAAATTAAGTATATATACTTATAATATATATATACTTTAAATATATATGGTACAGTTATAAAATCTGTTAAATTACATGCATATATCTTAATAAATCTATAACAAACTTATTTTTTTACTTAATTTTTTTTTTTTTACAAGTTACGACCTTGGTTTACTTAGTTTGTGTTTATTTATTTTAAGAGTAAAGTCAGATTTCAGATTATTTCAAGCATGTCTATTCATTGTGTCTGGCTCACTATGTATGTTCAATTTATCTCATTTTGTACTGTACAACTGATCAAGAAGATGTTCCAAAAAACAAAAAATGAGGCAGCTTGAATCTAAAAATTGACATTTGTCACATAATACAGATACATTTGCAAATAGTTTGGGCAATTTTTGCATGCGATGCATAATGCATAATGAAGCCTGTGGAGTATTTTAAACAATTAAATCACTGTTCCATTTTATTTATTTATTTATTTTTATTATTTAATCCGGACATCAAAATTGGACGTGTCATATTTTGACATGCATTCATATGTGCTAGCTAAAATATTAAAGGGCACCTATTTGACCTCTTTTTCAAGATTTAAGATAAGTCTTTTGTGTCTCCAGAATGTGTCTGTAAAGTTTCAGCTCAAAACACCCATCAGATTATTTATTATAACTTTGCACTGTTTTGGCATGCAAATGTGACAGGATACACGTTAATATACACTGCTGTATGGATATCCGCTATGTTTATGTACAAAATAAACCTGATTTAACGTCCACAAACTGGGATTGAAGCGTCTTCTTTTAAATTTGTACTGACGCGGCTGTGGTGATAAAGTAAAGACGGTAAAATCGCTGTAATTCATTACAAACATGCACTGTTTTAAAAACGTTTTAAACTTGTAAAACTCATTCTTGATCACATTTGATGATGATTGATGATCACAGAGAGCTGAACAGATCTTTTAATCCCAGTTGCTTTGCACACGTCCTGTCTTGTTGATTTGATTATATGCGTTACTACAGAGACATGTTAATACATGGCTGTCAATCAAATCGGTGGGCGGGGAAACCGCACTCCTACGTCACGTTGCAGTGGGCCTCAAAACGAGACAGACGGACGAGAGAACAAACAGAATCAAAATGAAATCAATAAATAAGTTATAAAACTCAAGTAATTAGATTACTAATTACACTCTAAAAACAGTGTTATTTAACAGGGTTATTTCAACTCAAATGTGTGTAAAATATAGACAAATCTAACCACAGTTTAATAGCTGTGATGAAATACCGAGCATTTTTTTTAGAATGTAAGTAATCATGTTTTAAACAAAGAGTAAGGTAAGATGTGTTTTATCTTTATTCATTAAATCATGTTAATTCACTGTGTCAAATCTATTCCTCAAATCTCACTCCTCTTGAGCAGGAGCTCTATTTCTCTTTCTCTGGCATGCCATTGCTGCGTTTCAGTGCGTTTCAGTTAAGTGAGTTTATTCAAGTGTAGTCAATGTTTTTTTTTCCCCTCTGAAAGAGTAGCAGAGGCAGGGGGAGGAAGAGGGACAGCAAACAGCAGTTTCTGTGGCCACACAACCAGTCGAGCTCCGGTAGCCCAGAGGACACGTTCAGTAATCCCACCAATGATGTCTGCCGAGCAGCCCCACAAACACCCACAGACCCCGCCATCCATTTTTATTGTATTCAGGCTGCAGTGCTGTATTTCCTGGCTCCTCTTAGCACCACACACACAGGGCTCTCCAAAACAAAAATCCATACTATCGATCGGCCAGTGTCACCACAATTATTCTTTTGAAACAGCCATTGAAAACAAATTACATCTGCACTGCGTTTTCATCCGATTGCTCTGGGTGAGCAATGCTTACTCCCCTTTTTCCTGCTGCCCCCGTCCCGACAAACACGCGCCCCTCCCTCGCGGCTAACGATGGTCCACGCCACATGACGGCGCTTAAGGAGAAAGCTACTTAAGAAAAACAAAAGCCTAAATTAGCGGCACACCAGAGAGGAGACCTGTGCGACTTAACAACAGTATAACATTAATATTTTTTCCCCCTCTTTGATTAGGAAAGGGTCTAGTTTGTGAGTATCGGGTGAGTTTTGTCTGCCTGACTAGGTACTACAGCAGTAATTACCTGGCTTGTTTCCTCTTTTTCCTATTAGGAAATATATCAGTGCATGGCGTATCAAACAACCAGAGAGCTCTAATGGGATTATTCCTGTGCACCAATTCCTCTTATGCTTTTTTGCCGTTGTTTCTTTTGTATAATAGAGAATCAAGTACACTTAAAGAGAGGAAGAAAGAGTATCTTGTGTGATTGCGCGCATACAAATGCATTTAATCAGGCCTGTTTGTTATACCTTACGCTAGTGCATGATTTGATTAGCCTTTTTTTGGATATATCATGTCAATTAAATACCCCAACATTCAAGTCCAACTGAACTGACTGCCTAAATCTGTATATACTACTAATAGCTGAATGATATGAGTTCACAGTACATGGAAATGACATACCATGAGCCTCAAACACTAATTTTTCCTCGCTTTCATGTAAATCCCATGAGTTTAACCATTGTGTTACCTGGAATTCTGTATACACCATTCGCCCTTCGACCTGCCTTCACTAAACCTCTAAAATAAAGCAACTACACTTAATTTCAATCCCCAAAACTATTTTGCTTTTGCTTCATAAAAGTTAAAGCAGCAGATTCTTATTGTGTGTGTGTGTGTGTGTGTGTGTGTGTGTGTGTGTGTGTGTGTGT
>CAIGQV010000818.1:2708192-2733954 GCA_903798115.1 Danio jaintianensis | reverse complement strand
ATCACCCTTGTTCAAAATATACATTAATATACATTGTTTGATTGAAACCAAATTGAAAGTGGGTCACACACTAGACCAGAAGCACTGCATCAAATCACATTGCCCCATGCCACGTCATTAAAATATGGATGTACAAGCAGTGCTCAGTGTTCATTCAGCTGCTTCACTTACAGAACTTAATTTTAAACAGCTTTCATCTCGTTTTATGCTTGAGCAACTAAATGAATGCTTAGGTCTACTTAGCTGACTATATTATGATTAGAAAATGTGTTATGATTATGAAAATATTAGCACTGCTTTAAAAGAAACCTAATGAAATTGAAGATAGTCATACCAACCTTTCACGCAAGGTTTTCCGGCTGGCAATTGTATATTACTGAAAGAAAATTTGGTTGCAACTTTTTTGGGGAGGGGTAATAGCTCAAAATGTTAACTATATTAATGTTGCTTGTAAAGTGATAATAAAAAAGTGGATATACGTAATGTAAATTCCAGTTCAGAACTTACTTATGTGCTGTTATTATTACTGATATAATGTGATGACACAGTTGTTTAGTACACTTCCAAATCAAAAGTTTGGAGTCAGTAAGTCGGATTTGAATGGTTTGAATTTGCATTTGCTTGATATCAATGATTGTAAAACAGCGATTTTGTAAAATGTAATTAACTTAAACCTTTAAATTTCAGTATATTTTAAAATGTAATTTCTTCTTCTATTATTGCCATTTGTATTCAGTGTCACATGACACTTCAGTAATTATTATAAATTATTCTGAGCTCAAGACACATTTCTTATTAGCATCATTGTTGGATGTTCAAAACAACAGCATTAATTTGAAAAAAAAAAAGTACAAATCTTTATATTAGTGTAAAGTGTTCTTGCTGAATACTGAGGGAATGAATGTATATTGTTTATGTTTTTACTTGTATGAGAAACACTGCAATTGTTCAATATGCATAATTTGATGAGTTACTGAAAGCTGTCAATAAAAATTTAAAAAAAGCTTCATGACTTTGGCTCTTAACCCTTCATTAAATGCATCTTTCAGGCAAATAAAAAAGTATTTTAATAAAAAAAAACAGATCTCTTAAAAAAAATCAGCTTTGTTTTTCAGCTTTATTCATTCAACCAAGCTATTCGATTTATCCCGAAAACACCAGCAGACCCCCAGCGGCCTAATTTATAAACGCACATTTATTATGCATTGTCTAGTCTGGTGAAGAACTTCTTTATGTTTTTTGTAATGACTGTGCATAAATGTGCTACTGTTTATCTGCAAAAAAAAAAAAAAACACACACACACGTTGGAACAGAGCAGTTAACTCATGCTAACTGATACATTTTAGTCCACAACAAATAAATACATATATCCACTAAATGTTCAAAAATGTCCTGATGCAGTCTAGAAGTTGTAAGCTCTTCCTCTCTATCAATGTTTGATCATGTAAGGCTTAAATCTGCTACTGCCTGTGTGAGATTTGCCTGTTTTGTTGTTTCTGTCAGAATAGCAGATACAGACTCTAACAGAAAACAGCAGCCAAATAAAGAAAACTTGGCAAGCTACAATAATTGATCTGTGGGGTACATTTTTAACTGAAACTGGATATATTCTGGAGACACCAGAGACTTTTATTTTATTTATTTTTTTAATGAAAAGGTAAATTTGAAAAAAGAAATTAAGAAAAAACATGCATTCTCTGTTTACATGATTTTGTTTTGTTAGAAAGGTTTCAAAATATGCATTATTTATTTTTTCATACATTGGTAAGAATAACAGTTTGTTTGTATGTCTGTTCTATGTGTGTGAGTGTGTATTATGCATAAATGTTCCAAAAAAACATTTGCTAACAAATGAATAAATAAATAAATCTGCTTACCATATAGTTTTTGGAAAAGAATATATATGTTCCATTATTTCGTTTTTCATTTAACATTATGAAAACAAAATGTAATTTAGATGGTTAAAACCTTCTAAATACACATATAATCAAGACAGAATCAAGCAGAAACAAATATTAATATATCATGCTTTTATGAGTATTTTTTTGCAACTAATATTTTTTGTCGTCTAAGTACTTATGTGTAACTTTTTTTTTTAATTGCCACACAAGTGTTAAGACTTGAGAAATGTGTCAATGAGGTTGTGTTCACTCTTACTCTAGAAACTAAAACCAGCGATAAGCTCTTAAAACCAAAGCAGCACATAGCCGAGTTAACGAAACAAGCCCTTCAGAGGCGCTGTCAGTCCAGTTCCTGCTCATCCACTGTGGTTCAACTCAGCGCTGCAAACACAAACATACAGGACTGAAACTAATGACCATGTGCCACGCTGTAAAATTAATTCTGCCTTGCCCCGGCCAGACTCAGCATTTGAGTGTTGGAGGTTGGAGGCAGAATCCCTTTGTTAAGCTTTGACCACACAAGTCACCGCATCGGCCCTCCCGCAGCAAGGGAAACGCCAACTTTGGAGTATTAAGAAAACCAATAGCCTTGTTGACATGAACATGGGAGCCTAACCCCCGCAGTCTCCTCATATGAGGCATTGATTTTTCTGTCTGGGTGCAGCGCTAAAGCCATTCATTCTCTATGGGCAGCAAGACTCGCTGGGCCCGACCGAATTTTCCACCTCGCGCCCTTCTTACCTAAGGGCTAGAGGTTGAGATTTAAGCTCATACACACACACGCACACACACCTGCGAGATGTGATTGGTGCTGGATTTGTTTCACATGGACGAGAGGTGAGGGATGGTCTAACATCTCTGAGGCTTTGGAATAACTTGACCTTTCTGACCACATGGGTCAAGGGTTCCTCATTCCCACCACACAAGAATCTGTAGCTTGCACTTTGGGCAAAATTGGTTGCGCTCAGTTAGCAAAATAAATTCAATAATTCCCTTAAATGCTTTATCATCCATCTAGGAGCTCGCTCAGTCTCGTCTTCCCTTGCTTTGCCATTTACGGTTCATACACTACTGGTTTAAGGTAAACTCAATTTATTTTATTTTATGAAATGAAATGAAATAAAAACCATTATACCAGTGATGGACAAAGCACACAAATATTATTCTAGTTTTGATGTGTTCTATTTATGTACAATACTTCATGTACAGGGTTTGGTACTAATATGTATCTTTACCAAAATGTACAACAATAGTGACCACTATTGTACCTTTATTTCTGAAAGTATGTCATAATATCAAGTACAGACAAGTTAAAATTAATGTTTATGGTAATTATCCCACAAAAGCTGTTGATTAAATAATGAACATAAACAATTTTCTTTAATAACCCCACATGTTGTTTGACAGAGATGGAGGGTGGTTCTGCCATCTAAAAATTATAATAATGCGATACATGTAGTGATACATGAACTTACCCTATCCAAAACTGCTCTAAAGTACAGTAAAAATAAATGAACCATTTCAGCTGACAGATGAAACGGGTCCCGCTAAAAACACAGCAACAAGATCAGAGTGAACTAGTAAAACATGCACAGCGTTTGCAGTTTTTCTAAAGCGCCGAGCAGGGAAGGCTGTTGAATTCAATTGCGAGAATTGTTAACATTCGTCTTCGCTATTCAAGGCCAAACCCTCGTTTTAATAACAGAGCTGAAGTAGTTAATATCTCTCGATAAATAATGCATGGATCGGCTGTAACAGCTTCCCTCGCTTTCCTGCACCAGCCCAAACAACGCTCGGCATATGGTGGAGCCGGGTTCACAGGCATTAAAGAGATTTGGAGTGAGAGGCGCACAGCAAGGCCTAAGGCCACCTATTTGAATACTAAGCTCCATTCAATCACATCAAATGCTTCCAATTTATTTATTCAAATAAAAGGCCCATAAACTCATACTTATAAGGCCTGAAAATATTACTTGTCTCTCTCTTCTTCTTTTCCCGGCACTCGTTTCAATTTCTGTGGAGTTCTGCAAACAGAAGCAGACTCGTTCGCTTTGGAGTCGGAGAAGATGGGCGGCATCAACACAGCCGCCGAGTTTTGTATTCCAGATTTTTGCTGTGAATACATTTAGTTTGATTGCATCAGGAGCCTCTGACTAGAGCTTAATGTATTCGCTTTTCTTATTAGGTTTGAAAATGAGAGGTGAAAACTGGCATGAGGGACTTGAGAGCGAACAGACAGAATTTATATAAACAGCGCAATCATTCATTCAAGGCTTGATTAACCAAGCTCACAAAGAGAATTTAAGGCAATGTGTATAATTATTTGGACTGTCATCCACAAGCGATCGTAATTGACAAGATTTGTATGAGATATGATGCAATAAGAGAATATATTAAATAGCAAACCTAAATAAATAAATATATAAATAAATAAAAGCCAGCTTGATTACCGGGAGAACATTAGGGGGAGGCGTGATATTAGAACAACACAATTATAGCGCTTTTCCTCAGGACACGCTGCTAGCGTTTCTGATGCATTAGCAAGCCTTGGCTACCGAAGAAAAAAAAAAAAGGTGCAGCAGATTTTCAAAGCGCCACTTGTACCCAGCATCATTAAAAATTTATTCAACTTCTCCCTGCACCACATGACAAGTGTTTGGTCACAGAGAAGACGCATTGTAAACTGGGAAGAAAGAAAGTTTCTCTTTTGCACTCGTTTATTTCTTTTCTTTACTGTAACTCTTTTTTGTGTCTCTGTTTTGCGTGTGTTTCTCTGTTGCTCTGCATCTCCACCTCTTCCTCTCGGTTTCTCTCTCCTCCTGTTCTCTTGCCATCAGCTCTGCAGCTGAAAGATGTACCCATTACAGAGTGACAGTTTGACACACAATGACCTGTCAGCGCATTCATCGCTCAATGTTTTATTTTAGCGGCGAGCCAAAACTGAGACGAAAATAAGCAAGTTGTTTCAAGGCCCTGGAATTAGATTAAAAAAAAAAACATACCCGCAGTCACCGACCTTCTGCTTTACTCTCGATCTGTCAAAGCTGTGAGTAAGCTAGCCTTTCACTTAAAAAGCTATAGATATTCTGTGTTAGCACCACAGCATTGATGTAATATGCCGGTGTAATATTTCAGCTATCATAGCTCAAATGTGTTTGTGGTTGATGGGAGTACTTAACACAGAACACAGAGTTTCAAGACCTTTGGTATTTATAGAAGGGAATGGTGATGAGATTGCCGAGAAGTTATCAACTTCTGAGTATTATTATATTAAAGGAAAACAGTTCAATTTGTTGGGTCATTGCTTTTGTGGAGTACACTTTCACATCCCATTATATATGTTTTATTATAGTAGATAAAGCACATAAATATTTAAATAATATCATTTTGTTTCTTTTATCTCAGCAATCACAATTAAGTTAACTGGGACTTAATCATGCAAATGCCATTTCTGTCTTGTTGAAAAATGCACTACTAATTATAAATAATATTTTATGCTAGTGGTTGATTAGACTACTTTAAAATATTATGCATCAAAAGATAATTAAAGATCATACAAAACTACTGTACAAAAAGTATTTTATGCATGAATTGCAAACTATGGATAATTTACACAGCACTTTGTTCAACTAACAACAAAAAAATATGATTTTTTTTTTCATTTAATCAAAAATATAATTTTTAAAATGAGTTTGATATGACATGGCCACCGTCTCCATGTAAACTATAAAAAGATAAAAACGTGTAGTACTTGCATTACCGGACTGTATGTCCAGAGCACATAGCGTTTCTTTACACACTGACATTGCCAACTACTGGCTTGGCATGCATTACCGCATTTAGTTGTTTGTTTTCAGGGATGTGTGTAAATTGGGATAATGTTGACAATTTTTGTAAAAGTATAAATAAAACTTTATATTGTTATAATATCAATTGACTCTATCATATGTTGATGTTTGCATCACAATACTTAGCTTCAAGTGTGGCTTTTATTTTATAGCAAACTTGCTTATAGCTCACCCATCATTAAAAAACAAAAACATAAATAACAATAATAGAGATCAAGAACTAGTGGAAAGTTACTATAGGCAGCAGGCAGTAAGTGCAATGTTGGCAATACATAATATTGTTTTGCAAAGATGTCACCAAAGGCACTTTTTTCAAAGAGACTGGGTTGCAATTAAAATATAATACGGTAAATTCGCCCAAAAATGAGAATAAAATTATTTACTCACCCTAGTGTTGTTCCAATGCTGTATGTTCTTCTTACTTTTCTCTTCTTAGACTGCAAACAGAAAATTTTAAAAAAGCATTAAAATATGCAACTGTCGTATAATGGACCCATGCATCACTATTTAAATTTAGTGTTTTACACAGTAGGGTTCTGTGAGGAAAAAATGTGTGTCATTTAATCTTGACCTCGACCGTATGTCTTTGTGCACAACTGAAACTATACTCTGTAAACTCTATTAGTGCCACAGTTCACACCGACTAACCCAGAAAAGCACAAAGTACATCCTGGTAAATCAAAATTAATAAACATGAAAAGCAATGTCTAAAAATCTCCCAAAAAAGTGTCACAGAGGAAAGTAAATGCATTGTATGTGTGTGGTATTTCTTGGTAAGTTGCAGCTGTGCGCAAAGACTGGGATAGGACTGGATGGGATAGGATTTCTGTTAAATACTAAATACAATTTGTATTTGCTTTCCACCAAACCCTATTGTTTTCCCCATAATTATGGAAAAGGATGGCTGAGTGTGTAAAATATAAAAATAAATCAAAGCATATTCTACAGTAGAAAAACAATTCAAAGGCTGCCCAGGAGTATATTTCTAAAACATATAGTATTATCTGAACATATCTAAAAGACATACTTCAATATAAATACTACTTAAATTTCCAACATAACCATATTCGACCCTTTGGAGTTCAAAATGTCCTGCAGGAGTTCAGGAATGAGTTTTGAATTGAAAAGCGTTTTAAATGTTTTCCATCCATCTAGGAGACTTTTCCTTTCACATGTACTGTAAGTGCTTAGTTACACATTACGCATGCTGTGAAAGGTTAAAGCACATATTCAGATGAACACTTTTTGACCCTCCGATATCAAATCCGCACCAGCGATTACTGGATTCCCCAGCAGGCCTTTAACCTCACATGTTCCAATAGTGAAGCTGCACTGGGAGCAAAGGTCATCACCCTCAAAGTGATGAACATATGTCGGCAGTGTATTATTTATGTGATAAAGGCTTTGGTTCTGCTAGCAAGCTCAAACGTACATGCACGCACACACAAATTGGCACAGGTTCAGGTGGCCTATGCCCCCAAGTCCTCGTGCAGTTTATTGAGTCCCATGGCGAGTTGATCCTCTGCTAGTGTTTGGTCATCAGTCACCGCCCACATTGTGTCCAGCGAGCGTCTGTGTCTCATCTCTAGCTGGACACACACACCGCCTCCACCCACAGACCGTATGTGTTTTTGTGAATGCGTGTGTTTTTGTATGTCCACACACAGCAAAAAGGCAGATTCAACCTTAATAAACTCCGGGTTTGAAATTAACACACGCCAACCCACCACATGTGGATTAAAATAGACGGTTGTGGTGAGTGACACTAATGAACAAACTAGTCAGTTGGGTTATGATTCATAAATTATGTTCAATCACTTTGCATGCAATCATTTTCAGTGCACTCTTCTATGGGGAGACTCAAACATTAGCAAAATAAAGTAGGCCGTATAAAAGGTCAAATGTTGCATTTTTTTAAAAATATAAATAAATAAAATATAGAATAATATAGATTGCCCTTTTTTTTCACATCTGTGCTGTTGTTTGAAATACCTTTATTAAAATTATTGACACTTTGTTCATTCTTTAACTGAACTTTTGCCTGTAAAGTGATTCACTGGTTTGGACTGCCTCGTTGAACTTGAGAATATAAAAACAGTGCGATGCATTCCTTAAATTTGTTCAATGGACAGCACTTCCTGTCCTGTGTGTGCCTGATTAACTGTCCACCGAGTCCAGGAGTCGATTAATAGTCAACTTTTTCTTAAAAAAGTTTTTTTTTTTGTTAAATTAATATCAATGAAAGAGAGGTTTCAATCCACTGAATTCAGTGTGTTGGCAATATTTTATGAATTGACAGCCTGTCTGCTAATCTTCAGCATGTTCCATTAAACATTCCTTAAATAAATAAATAAATAAATGCTGTTAAAATAATAAGAGAAGTCACAGAGACTCCTTTATCTGTCCAGTAAAACAATATTTGACTTCTGTGGATCTTAAATATTTTGTGAATCAAGAAATTCACCCACCCTGAGCTGACACTGAAGAGAAGAAACTATTGAATAAAGTTATTATACTTACATAGCACACAAATGAATTCTTATAGCTTCAAAAAATAACAATTGAACCATCAATGACACATGGACTGTTTTGAGGAAGATCTTGGTATCTTTCAGGACTTTGCTGACAACACTACAAGGAATTAAAGAGATGATGCCAACCCTGCGAGGACTTCAAGGGTATCACAAAATATTACAATACACAGTTCACATTTTTTTCTTAATTATTTTGTTGATCAGACCATTTTATTGAAAATGTATTATATACATAGAAGACACTTTTTGAAAGTACACTATATAATTTAAAACTGCATGCTAATATTGTACAGTATATGCTTGACCGCTGCACCAACACACTTTGTAATAAATAAATAAATACTTATCTTTGATTTTGTAATTAATGTAATAATGTGCACATTCTGTAAAGCTACTTTGGCATGATAATTATTGTGAAAAGCACTACAAACAAACTTGAATTACATTGAATTGAATTAAATTGAATTGAATTGAATTGTTGTCTATGGAGGGCCTGAGAGCTCCCAGATTTCACCCAAATGTTCTAAAGTTGTGTTCTGAAGATGAACAAAGCTCTTACACATTTTGAACAACATGAGGGTAAGTATTTAATGACAGATTTTTCATCTTTGAAGCAAATCAATTATTCAGATTTATTTATTTTTTTGCTTTTGGCTATAAATAATGAAAATAATAAGTTAATTTCAAACCCTAAATACCTAAGTACTATCAAAAGCGTTTGTCTTATCATTTACAAGTGTAAAATAAATTGAGACTCAAAATAACAAGTCATGTATCTCCCTTAAGTCAACAGTGATTGTAATTTACCTCAGCGTTTCATAGCCAAAGAAATCTGGTACGGCATATCTTTGTGTTCTCAAGGATGAATATCCCAAGGCTGGGCCTATCTGAAATGTGCAGTGGCCAGCATGTTTGAAAAAAATAAATAAATGCAAGGCGCAGAGCTCGGTTGCAAGTCTCTGTTCCTCCAAATCAACATATGTATCACGTTGCCTGGCGCATTCATGTTCAAAAAAGAGAAAGAAAAAGAAAGAAACAGAAAAAAAACAGAAAGAGAAAAAGAGCAAAAAAGTAAAGAAGCAAAACTGAGCACTAGCTTGAACTGCTGATAAAAGTGCACCGTGTGCTAATCCACGACCCACCGAAACAGATACACTACAGGGCATTGTATGCTAATGCAGCTTCACAATGCAAATGAAACTAAACTGAGTGTATACATGTACTTGCTCAATAGGGATTATTCACTGTTCGTGGTGATAATGGGCATTTGAATAATAATCACTGAAGGTTCATATATCACGTTGTTATATATCACTTCCTCTGTGCCAGAAGTCCAACAAGGACGTGTCCCCTAAGGTTCTGTTGGCATACATTAACAGTCAGCCTCGGTTTCATTTCGATAAAGGGACCTTTTTAGGTGTGTGTGTGACTCCGTGAGATGGAATAAATGATATGAATATGGTATTAGTACAGGGCACACTGTAGGTTGCTGTCTCTGATCGCCGAGCCTGTGTTTCCCATCAGGCCTACAGGAGAGAAACATACAAGCTGTGATTGAAAGCCCATGTCAGTCAAGCCATTCGCCGGCACCCTGGAGTTGTGTGTGAGAAATGCCGATTGCAGGACTGAAATGCGCACAAGGATTTTATCCGGCCAGCTGGGGAAAAAACTGAGACTAATTCATCTGAGCGCTGTGGTTTGCTTCCCAATGTGCTGCTTTCACTGGAGTTCTGCATTAAAACCAATGGCGCGGTCTTTATCTCGGATAAAGGAGAATTCAAAGACTTTTGAGTTAGTATGTCTTCTATGTCGATTTTAAGAACACTGATGTTTAATAAGTTAAGATTTTATTGTTGTTGTTGTTGTTGTTTTTTTAGGCAAGTCTCTGATGCTAACCAAGGCTGTATTTCTGTCATCAAATATAACGTGCAGCAGTACTATTGTGACATATTTTAACAGTTTAAGATAGCTGTTTATATTGTAATATATTTCTGAGTCATTTATTCATGTGAAAGCTGGAATTTTAAAATCGATCATTCTATTATGCTGATTTGGTCCTCAGGAAACATCTCTTGTGTATTCGGGGGGTTTTAAATTAGTAAACATATTTTTAAACATTTTTCTTCAGAATGGTTTGATAAAGCACAACATTTATTTGAAAACATAATCTATTGTGTTTAATGTACCACTTTTGTTCAATGTAAATGTACCTACCTTAATTTTAGACAGACAGACAGACAGACAGACAGATAGATAGTTAGATAGATAGATGTTTTATTACATACACGCTGAGGAGGGCCAAGGGAATGGGGGTCCTGATGTCTTTCCTTTGGGCCTATAAAAAGAAAAAAAATAATGTTAAAGGGCACCAATGATGCAAAATCATGGACAAAATGGACAGAATGTGTGTAGGTATAGTGCACAACAAGTCTCTTTTTTTTAATTTCCTGAAGTTAACATAAGATCCAAATCCCAACAATTTTAAGGCCCACCACAACATGATGTAGGTGTGGTTTTCCCCACCCACATAACTGATTGACATGCGCATATTAAAGGTTCAGTGAAGTGCTTTTTAAAAAATTTTTGGAAAGTGCATTTTTTACCCAATGTTTGACTAATCTCAACTGAAACATGAAGAGAGGGTGGGACAAAGAGTAGCTACTCCTCTTTAAAAAAAATATATTTTGAGTGACAAACTGCAAGCTTTAAATGTTTATAGCAGTTTTTTATCTTCTAAATGCAAATTTTATCACTGTTTTATCACAGCTTAAAACATTCTGACACTAACATCTAAAAAAAATTATTTTAATTTCACTGGACCTTTAACAGGTCTCCATAGTAACGCATATAATCGTATCCATAAGACAGAATTTAGGCTACTTTGAATATTTGGTCTGAAATAACATGTAAGTATGACTTCAAAAGAACAATAACACTATTTAATTGATTGTGAAAAATGTTGTACTTTGATAGCTTGAGCTCTAGCTCCTCCTTGCTGCACTTCTTCTACTAGTGATGTCACTGGGGGTTGGGGTTAGGGGTGGGGTGAGGGAACGCATTAAAACAGCTTATAGGAGGAGGAGCTAGAGCTCAAGCTCCCCCTTATTGGAGCCCAAGTGGCTCTGCAGCGAGCAGCATCTCGTATTTTTGCTTCATCCGTGTCTTTCTCTGTCACTGACTGAATCTGAAGTAAAGCAGGTAAGAACAGTCGGCGGGGAGAACCAGCTCATTTGCATTTAAAGGCACAGGCTACAAAAACAGATACAACTTTCTTTTACCTCAAAATTTTAAGCAGGGTATAATAAACGATCTGATGGGAATTTTGAGTTGAAACTTTACAGACACATTCTGGAGACACAAAAGACTCATCCTACATCTTGTAAAAGTGGTAAAATAGGAGGTTTTTAATGATTAAACCATTATTGAATTTCACAAGTATTCTTTAGAAATTGATACCAATACATATTTTGACTTACTAAAATTTATAAGTAATATGAACATGACCATTACATTTAATTTAGAAAAACAATGGCTTAAACAGAGGTATAAAAAAAACAGACATACACAAAAAGAAACAAGATAGATTTACAACAAAGTTAGATATATTATTTTGTTATATTCCAAACACCATGGTTGATACAGTGTTAGGTCTAGTACAGTATATCTGTATTAGGGTTCCTGAAGTAGTCAGTTTTATACTTAACAGATCTATAAAGCATCACTGAAAGTAAAAAGGGATTGTGCATTTAAAAAATATACCAATGAATAGATAGCAGCTCCCCATTGAGCCCAAATTACATACAACCGTGACATCTAATCAATTGTAAATGTTAGGTTGGAAATTTGAGGACTTCAACATCTTTGTTCATGCCACAGTATTTGTACAATTGTCTTTAAATTTTACTTTTGTTTTTTTGTTTTTTACACAACAGAAATGCTCAAAAAGTTGCGCATCTTTATTTTGGCACCAGCATGACCTCTAACAAGATGTATTTGCATTTAAGAAAAAAATATATTACTAACTCACCAACTAAATAACTAACTGATTGAATAAATCAATCTATCAATAAATTCAATTAAATACAATTAAAATAAATTAAATTAATTTGGCAAGATGATGGACAATAATACAATGATTTCAGATCATTCAAAGAAAACTTACTCTCATCTTTAATGTTAATTCAAGTTTCTCATCTTTAATGTAAACAAAATTAATGAAATATTATATACATATATTGCAGCTGGAAGGGCATCAGCTGCGTAAAAAAATAAGCTGGATAAGATGGCGGTTCATTCCGCTGTGGCGACCCCAGATTAATAAAGGGACTAAGCCGAAAAGAAAATGAATGAAATGAATGAACAGTAGGACAGGTGTACCTAATAAAGTGGCCGGTGAGTGTATATATATATATATATATATATATATATATATATATAATGTTTTTTTTCTCCTGCCTGTGGAACCTTTTCTACTCCCCTGTATGCATCAGCAAACATGCTGATACAACTTAAAGGTCATGTTCTTTTCATGTTGACAGGGCCTTCTGAAACTTTGACGAGGCGGTCCCTCTGTAGGAGCGCTCCGTCTGTCCACATGCTATAAAGGAATTAAGCTTCCTATCAAACCTTTGTCAGCTCACTCATGTGCAGTGATTAGAAAACCAAGTAACTGAACGAAAATACTGGAACCACAACTCAACAGGCAAAGCAGACACATTGTGAATAAAAACAGTACAGTCAGCGAAAGGAAAGCAGGCTGGAAAAGTTCTAGAAACATTGAAATAACCTCATTTGGAGATCAGTGAACTTGTAGAAAGACTCTTTAACCACACCATCTGAAATACCCTGTAATTTAAATATCTTTTCACAGTATGATTAACAGATGATATATCTTTTTTTTTAAAACAGCTTAACATATTTTAGTTATATTTCAACATTAATCAAACCAGAAATGTATGTGTATTGTTTGATTTGAAATAATCTAAATCTAAATTCATATGCTTACACAGTAAACATGAACTGTTGACAATATGGATGTACTGTAATAATAAATAAATAAACAGACAGAAAAACAAACACACAAACTCCACAGAAATATGTATAATCACTGCATATAAATGCTAGTAAATTTTCTGTAAAAAAAAAAAGAAATTGATTTATTCACAAATGGCAGATTAACAGACATTAACAGACATCCAACACTGATTGTTGGATTTATTGACTGTGAATTTTATTTTTTTACATTTTAGGCTATTATTCCCATTAGTAGTTAAATATAATTAACTTTAACAACTTTTTACTAATAATAAAATAGTGATCCATATACAGATATTTATTATTGAGTAACAAAACAATGAAACGATCTCACTTGGTGTTTTGGCTAATTTAAAAAATACATTAAAAAAATAATAATAAAACAGTTGTATTATGCCACTTTCATATGTTCAAGCAATGAGAGCATGTTATGTACACAAACCTGAGAAAATATGATGTCTGTTCAGTGTGGGAATCAATACAAGAAAACAGGATCTACATAGACGTCATCGCTGTAGCCATCTGTACTTAATCTTACACTGCCTGATAAACAATAGAGCGTTATCTTAATTGAAAGTGAAACGCCTGACCCTTTTCAACCCACCTTGTTTAATTTAAGCTCAGTGATAATCATGAAATGTGCTTCCTTTATTAAATTAAATGTGACATTTGTGTGCAAAATGCAATTCGGCAGGAAGGAAATTTTAACAACACTGCCACGATGGCATTTACTGTAATCAGGAGCTTCATGCTATATTCCTTCAGTCAAACGTGTGCCATCAGTTCGCCATGTGTTTCAGTCTGTCAGCCCTGTTTTATTCACCTGCATGTGTGCGTGTCTGTGAACCGCTAACATCACTGTCTTACTCAGTGTTTTTATCTTGTTTTCCACTACAAAATCTCAATGTGTTTAAATCAAAAACGTTTACTTGAAAATCAAAATAACTTTTGTCAACTTAACTACAAGTATTTAACATTGTGAAGTCTTGTTTATTGAAAAGTTTAAATCAAGATACCTGACAGGATTTAAATCATGTTTACTCTATTACAACTAAGGGAAGCAAGTGTTTCTTCATAACAAATGTCTGCAAATAGGGTAAGAAAAATAAATGCTTGGGTAACACTGTACAATAGGGCTCAGTTGATATACTGTGCAATAACTATTGTATAATTAACATCACTAAGGAAATGCATTTCCTCACCTTAAAGTTATAGTAAGTAAGTAATGTGGATTTCTATAGCGCATTTATTGTGCATGGCCATACACCCAAAGCGCTTCACAATCATGAGGGGGTCTCTCCACACCACCACCAGTGTGCAGCATCCACTTGGATGATGCGACGACAGCCACAGGACAACGGCGCCAGTGCGCTCACCACACACCAGCTATTGGTGGAGTGGAGAGACAGTGATACAGCCAATTCAGTGGATGGGGATGATTGGGAGGCCATGGAGGGAATTTGGCCAGAACGTTGGAAGTGGTGTGGGATTTTTGGTACGAGAAGTGGTGTGGTACGAGAAGTGCCATGGGATTTTTAATGACCACAGAGAGTCAGGGCCTCGGTTTAACGTCTCATCCGAAAGACGGCGCTCACTGACAGTATAGTGTCCCCTTCACTTTTTACTGGGGCATTAGGACTCACACAGACCGCAGGTTGAGCGCCCCCTGCTGGCCTCACTAACACCACTTCCAACAGCAACCTAGTTTTTCCATGTGGTCCTCCATCCAGGTACTGATCAGGCTCAGCCCTGCTTAGCTTCAGTGAGTAACCGCTCTTGGGCTCCAGGGTGATATGGCTGTGGCATATCGGAACCTATCTGGCTTTATTTCTTCCTATTATTTTTCTGTGAATAACTTAACATAACTTATGAATAACCATTAATATTACTTATTTCATGTATTTAGAATATTTAGCAGATTTTAGCATAATAATTATCATTCTAAATATAAATTATTAAAATTCCAAGGTAGTGATTAGTTACAGTATTTATTATTGTTTATAACGTTAACAAAAAATGCTGATTGTTCATTGTTAGTAATTGTTAGCTTAGGTCCATTAAATACTATAAACTATTTGATTTGATTTGATTGATTGATTTTAACTTTAGTGAATGTTGCCTGAATGAATAATGGCCTTAGTATTGCTTATAATTGTTTTAACTAGTGTTAACACATGAAAAAAGAGATTGGCTGTGATTTGCTTATTTTCATGCCAGTAAAGATTAGATTAAAGAAAGCTTTAGTTGTTGTTGTTGTTTTGTGGTCCTTGGTGACTCATAAAATGCAAGTTACCGGTAAAAAAACAACAAAATTAATTAAAAAAAATAATTAAAAAAGAAAACTGTTTAATATGTATGCTGAGTTGGCTTATTCATGTGCACTTTGGCAGTAAAATTGGCTCTGTAATCAGCTGTAAATCTCTAGAAGCTGCTTTTACATGGAGCACCGTTTACTAAACAAAGTCCTGGTTCATTGATTACGCAAAAAAATCTCAGACAATTAAATCGGAGCAATCCTGAAACTGAATAGAATCATTCTGCGATTTGACAGCCGTTGCGTCGTTTTCTGAGTGATCTTTGGCTCTGTGTTTCTGCTGATCAGAAAGCATGTGAATATACAAAATTTAATAACATGTTTTTACTCCTAACTCACCTCATAACTTCAGTCGAAGATTTGAAATAAATCATTCTGTGAGATGATTCTGTAGTTGTGTTTATTAGTCACACGGAATTAATAAAAGCAGTTAAATCCTCTGCTCTGTTTGATTTCCTGACGTATCTCTTTTTTGTAGCATCTTTGCAGTTTATGCATGAGAGCGCCCTCTGCCCTTCAGAAGACATTTACTACTAATCATAGAGCTGCGCTTTTTTGACAAGATGTTTATGATAATGTCAGATTTTGCTGAACAGCGATCTCAAAGCTTTTGCTGAATCGCAATATCGATTTCCTTTCAAATAACATCAAAGCCCTGATACACATGCACACATGCAGTCACACACATGCACTGATTTATTAATTTGTAGTTAGAAATTGGATAGTTTCACTTCACAAGATCCACAAGAGGACTTATAAGACGATAAGAAGATATAACCACATTTCCTGACCACATTAGCATTATTTTCTTGTTTTAATAATTTTGATACATTTTATTTTCACTTAATTTAATACATTTTCCTTCTGATGTAACGTATCTTAATTCAAGAACGTTTAGATACTTGCAACAAAACAAATTGAAGAAGTAGATGATTTTTTACACCTTGCTCTGTAAGTGTGAGTGTTGTTAGACAGTTCCTCCTTGCCTCCCTCTTGTTTTAAAAGGCACGTGTAATAGCCAGTAAAGAATGGCCTTAAGAGACTCTGGCATGTTGATGCCTGATGCACAAAGGTCATTGATTCCGGGGCCCTCAGCTTTCTCTTAACAATTCGTCAGGATTTTGGCATTTGGTGAGCACACACAGGACAGCTTCCCGACAAGCCGACCTTGACAGCGAATTGGATAAATAAACCTTCAATTTAGCCTCTCTCCTCCCGGCTCTGCGCAGCCCGGCAGCACGTCCCACCGGGAGACTTCACCTATCCATATCGCTCAGCCCGTGCCTTCTCTCCGTGAGCCCAGCGCGTCTGCTCAGCTCAGCCTGCCCTCACTCCGGTGACAAACATAGTCTAGCACACGCACTAACAGCCCTCTCCTGCAGCAGTCAAAGTCAATACTGCTCCCCTCAACAATTTAATGCCAATTCTGTCTTTCGCGCTGTCCGTCCCGGGCTTCGACCACCTCTCCAGCGTTACTTTAAAACGCACGCCGTCGCAAGCGCTCGACAATTCCCGCTCTGCCTGCTCGCGAGACGGCGAGGCTGGGGCATCACTCCATAACAGGTAATGACATGGCATTTAATGATACTGTCCGAAGTGATCCGCGGCCCGCAGACAGGTAAGGCACCAGCAGTGGAGCAGATAAGCATGGCTGCACCGCTGCGTGCTCATGGTGCTCGGGCGATGCCGGCAATACTGTATCCCTGTGCAGATACCGGGTGACATATGCATTGCTATTCTCTACTCAGCCCTGCCATGGACCGAAGGAAAATAGCGCTGTCTGATGGAAAGAGCCCTTAGCGGAGACTGAGTGCGTATGCGTATTATGATGAGCGCCATGTGAGAGGGAGTCAGGGAAATGCGGAGAGAGTGGCTACAGCTTTAATGTTTATTTTTATCTTGCTCAAAGGTTATTTTGTTCTGTGATACTGTATATATTATCCAAATTTCATATTCAAATAACTACACAACTCAACATAATGCTAAAAAATAGTATAATAATGTAATAGTAATACTAATTCATCATATAATTAAATAGTATAATTTAAAAAAGTATATTATTATGTATAAACGCAAACAAACTTATCAGTTATTAACATCCATTTATTCTCTCTTGCACATATTTTTATTTTCTTTCTATCACAAAATTATGGCTACAAATAATTGCAATCAATCAATTCCAAACACAACAATGAAACTATGCTTAGGATGCTTTCACACCTGCCTCATTTAGTTTGGTTAAAACATATCAGAGTTTGTTTGCCTTTTTGATGTGGTTCGTTTGGACAGGTGTAAAAGCGACAAACATACTTGAGTGTGCACCTAAAACAGACCAAACAAGAGTACCGAGACCTGTCTTGGTATGTTTTCAAACTGAGACTGAGACAAACGTGAGAATGTGAACCAACCTCGAACTGACCAAAATCCAATAAATACTTTGCCTTTTTGGACTAAACCAGCTGCCGTAGTCAAATGCAAGTGCATTCTGAGATGAGAAAAAGGGATGTCAGTTCGCAGACAAACTTGGAGTTGTGTGGAGATCCATACCGCATGCTGACTTTTCCTCCACTCTTTGTTTACTTCCATGTGTTGAGCACTTGAGTTTCCCGCGTTAATTTTGACCAATCAAAATGTAGCTCAGGAAATTTGTCTAGCCAACGACTGATGTGGATGTTGCCACGTGACTGCTTTTTGCTTTTTGGTTTCATACGCCTGGTTTGGTTCAAAGGCACTAAAATGGCAGAAAAACGCTTCAATGTAGGACAAAGGAAAAAAGGAAAAATAGGTGTGAAATCACCCTTACACAACTAATCCTAAAAATAAATCTTTAACACATTTTAAATTATTTTAAAGAAATGAGGCCAGACATAACTTTTGCCAATCACAAAAAATGGCTAAATAAAATTTATAACATTTAAAGAAAGAAAGAAAGAAAGAAAGAAAGAAAGAAAGAAAGAAAGAAAAGAAGAATATTAACCTGATCAGAATGATATATAAATTTCAGTATACAAAAGGAATATGTGATAATTTACTCCCAGTCCTTTTCATCTGATTGTTAATTGTAGAGTGTTTGCAGAAGGAATGGGGTCACGTGGAGGAGAAGAGAAGAGAGCTTGATTCATTCTGATGCGAAAGGCTGTCAGCCGAGAGAGAGGAAGGAACAGACAGTGAGATAGAAAGAGAGGCACACAATGCAGAGTGATGGACAAGGGTAAAAGGAGCTGGAGGTTTTGATCATTCGCTCTTGTCATTCTTTAACCATGGCAAGAGAAGAATTGGGAGGGCAAAGAGAGCAGGGGGTAAAGAGAATAAAAAGTACAATGAAAGAGTGAGATGCAGAACTCTCAATGAGAGTTTGAAAGACAAGAGTACAGGATCAGTCTGACACCTCTCTCTATCCACACTTTCTCTCTCAGGGACTTTAAATGCTTTCAGAAATTACAATCTGTATGGAAAAAGATGTGATAGTGTTAATTCTGCACTTCAAATGAATGTGTTTATGTACCAAACTACAGGTTTTAACATTTGTGCAAGAGCTCAACCTTTATGTTTTTTGTGCTCTCATTCCAAAACACTTTAAATTTTTATTTAACTCATAATTTTAAGGCAACTGTGTAACTTTACTCGGGGTTTGTTATAAAACAAACTACATGTAGTTAAGTTGACAAATCATTTGTTCATATAACTTAAAAATGACATTTTATCAACTTCTTCAAGCTATCAAAGGGATTAAGTTGACTTACAAATATAAGATCACTCAACAATTTAACATTATTAAGGTGAGTGTACTCAAATTTGTAAATCAACTTAATTAACAAAACTTATTAGTTGAAACAATAAAATCTCTAGTTGTAATAACTAATAATGTTTTTAGTTTCAATAAACTCAAAATTAAGGCAACAAGGTAACACACTCAAAAAAGGATTGTTGCTGCTTGTTCAAACTACTTATTTACAATGAGTTGAATCAACACAATTATTGAGTTTTGTGGGGTACACACAACTGAATTGTTTTATGGTCAATTCACTTTAATTTGTAAAAACAATTAAGCTAACTTAATCCATTTTTGTTGGGACAACAGGAAGGAATTATGTGGAACCCAGCATTTTTAACTGTACATTTTTTTGTCACGCTAACATATAATTTGTTACAGTGTACTAACATACTAGTAAACATGGTGTGACATATATACTAATTTTAACATATAAAAACATAAATAAAATATTTTAGTTTAGTTTAAATAAATAATTGTGTGCGTCAACAAAGTCCTATCATTTCAATTTAAATTCAATTTTAATTTCAATTTTAATATCCTTGCTAAATAAAATCAAATAAAAAAATACACCTGTGGAAACGGAATGCTTAAAAGTATAGTCATCCATAGTTAACATCATGCTAACTATCAGACTAGCAAATATCCCTGACTGCACAGAAACGGATGAATGAAAGTGACTAATTAAAAGGAAACGGATCAAGTAAACATGATGGCAGGGTGAATCCTCTCTCTGTGGCCTTAACTGAAGCCTGCTGGCTGGAGAGGGACAAGCTGTTTGTGTGCTGTCTGACAGGAGGAAATGACTGTTATCATAGCAAATGAAATCAAGCCCTGACGCTCTCCTTCAGCTAACAGCACGGGGTCATTCAACGGTCCCGGACCCCCTCCACTCCCTGATAGTGATATTATGTGGTCTCAGTCCTCCTCTTTTCCTCAAGCTCCATTACTATCACAGAGCCAGAGAAAGCAGCTGAAGTTTAGTCGAGTATCACAGGGATGCATAAAAGTTTATTGACAATGACTGCTTGTGAATTAAGGTAAAAGGTTAATGGCTTTGCTTGAGACAGTATCATGCTCTCAGAAAATTCTCTACAAAAGGAGACATTGGAGTGCAGACACTGGAGCTCACACACAATGTCAATGGCTCAAATATATGAATTTCTAAGGTCTCCAAACATGGCTGAGCAAATTTCTGCACTTGACTGATAGTTCCTACTTCTTTCCCCCTAAACATAAAGGCTATTCATTGACATTGAAGGTTTCATGAAGACCCTTTAGCATTCATGGAAACTTTCCATAATACAACATATTATTTA
Source organism: Danio jaintianensis (assembly GCA_903798115.1). NCBI lineage: Eukaryota > Metazoa > Chordata > Actinopteri > Cypriniformes > Danionidae > Danio > Danio jaintianensis. The sequence continues at coordinate 2,713,231 of CAIGQV010000818.1, read as the reverse complement.
TTGAAAACATGCTTCTTTAAAGTACTAGCATTGAATACATTGTATCAATATAAGTTAATTCTATAGACAATGAATCAAATTAAAGTATATTTTGTTTTTTGATTTAAGGTAAGCTAATAATTAGGTACAGGAACTAATGTAAAATAATCCATAGTATCCACTGCACAAATAAGATTTCTAGATTCAAAGTAATATACATTATGATTTTAGAAATATAATGTTGTAGTGTGGTTTTACAGTATGACACCTGTTGTTTTAAAGAATAATGCCATCACATATTGTTTGTGAAATGCTGCTATACTGCACTGCCCTCAAGCAAAAAATAACATTTTTATTTAATGCTGTGATATATTACACACATTTTTGTAACTCATTGTCTCTCTTTTTCACATTATTCAAACCAGATTGTTTTTGACCATCAAACTTAACATCAGTATGAAGATGTCATCTAGAGCCATCAAAGAGCACTCGTCATCTCATGAAATCTCAGATGAGCTCAGCACAGCTGTGGCTGTGGGCACTTCTAGAGGTCACATACCCAATTTCTGAAGAGCCTGATTATAGGGATTGCAACACATGGGTGTTTTGGGAAAGTCAACTTCACAGATGTGGCACTGAAGGCACTGAAACACTAAAGGTGCTGGCATGCTCTATAAATGGAGCTGAAAAGATCCCAGAGGAGAATGAAGTGAAGATTCTTGTGCTGCTAAGGCAGGAAGTGCTGGAGTTACTGCAGAACCTGTCCCTGCTAAGATCCCCCAGCAGCAGAAGCAGGAGGTGCTGAAGGTACCACAGAGGCCTCAAGGCTCTTCTCTAGAAGCACCTGTCCCTTCCTCACAGGGAGCAGCCATCCCAGAGAAAAATCGTATATCGTCATCTGAAGAGCTGAGAACACAGCTGCTGCAGTTACATCAGAGGTCGAATGAACGAATCTGCAGTCTCCTTTGCACCTCTAAGACATTCTGCAAAGATCCCAGAGTCACTGAGAACAGAGCTGCTGCAGCTACATCTGTGGTCTAAATCCTGTTTTATGAAGGAAGCACCTCTCACCTCAGTACAGGAGCAGGAGGTGCTAGAAGTACCAAGAAATACAAGACTCTTCTCAAAAGAGGGCACCTCTCTCTTCCTCAAAGAGACCAAGAGTACCTTCAAAGATCCCAGAGTCACTAAGGCAGGACGTGCAGTGGAAGTAGCCTCGAGTCACTTTACTATTTTCACTATACAAGGATTACCCATAGGCGTAAAGGCCAGAGAGAAAAAAACTTACTGAATCTCAGGGAGCAGGAGTACCTGACAAAATTCCAGAAAACAAAGGGCTGAGTGTCCCAGAGCCACTGAAAACAGAGTTAATGCAGCTATATCAAAGGCCTAAAGACTCTTCTCTGAATGAATCTGCAGTCCCCTTTGCACCTCTGAGACAACCTGCAAAGATCCCATAGTCACTAAGGCAGAAGGTGTAGTGGAAAATGCCTTTAGTCACTTCTATACAGGGATTACTCTTATTTGTGAAGGCCCCGGATCAAGAACTTATACTGAATCTCCACAGGAATCTGCAGTCCCAGCACCACTGGGTGTCTCCAGCACCCAGACTGGATATGTGCTCTTCAGGATACCACAGAGAGAACCTGTGTTCAGTGTAAGCTGTGCTTTGTCCACAAGTTCTCCACAACTGGACAGAAAAGTTCACTGGCGTCCTTAAGGAGCAGAAGCAGAAGTGGATGGAGCAGATGCTCGGAGAGCAGAGAACCACAAAATCCAAACAGGGAGCATCTGTATCTGTATTTCAGCTTCCCAGAAAAAAAAGGTTAGTCCCTGCTTTCTCTGCATATTGCTTAGACTTATTAAAAATACATTAAATTTAATGGTTTTTGCCACTTTGTTCAAAGTCATATAGTGTATATGCAATTCCAATCCATAATTTAATCTGGAATGAGCATCTTAACCTTATTATGCACATTTCTTCAACAGCCCAGGTGTGGACCAGTCAGCTCCAGTGAAAAAAAAACAAACAATCCATATGAATCAAAACTAGAGATCAGCAGTTGTCAATTAATGATTTGAGCAGCTTATTTGCTGATTTTGGTTTGTAGATATTTAATGTTTATTATTATTATTATTATTATTATTATTATTATTATTATTGTGTATGTGTTATTTAAATGGATATATATATATATAGGGGTGCAGCGGTGGCGTAGTGGGTAGCACTGGCGCCTCACAGCAAGAAGGTTGCTGGTTCGAGCCTCGGCTGGGTCAGTTGGCATTTCTGTGTTTGCATGTTCTCCCCGGGTTGGCGTGGGTTTCCTCCGGGTGCTCCGGTTTCCCCAAAAGTCCAAAGACATGAGCTATAGGTGAATTGGGTAAGCTAAATTGTCCGTAGTGTATGTGTGCGAATGGGTGTTTTCCAGTGACGGGTTGCAGCTGGAAGGGCATCTGCTGCGTAAAACATATGCTGGATAAGTTGGCGGTTCATTCCGCTGTGGCGACCCCAGATTAATAAAGGGACTAAGCCGAAAAGAAAATGAATGTATGAATTTAAACAAAGGTGTAGGTGAGACCACCTCATTCATATACAGTATACAGTATATATACATATACATATACATATATATACACATACATATATAAATATATACACTCACCGGCTACTTTATTAGGTACACCTGTCCATTCATTCATTCATTTTCTTTTCGGCTTAGTCCCTTTATTAATCTGGGGTCGCCACAGTGGAATGAACCGCCAAGTTATCCAGCTTATTTTTTTTACGCAGCGGATGCCCTTCCAGCTGCATCCATCACTGGGAAACATCCATACACACTCATACATTACGGACAATTTAGCCTACCCAATTCACCTATACCACGTCTTTGGACTTGTGGGGGAAACCGGAGCACCCGGAGGAAACCCACGCCAACACGGGGAGAACATGCAAACTCCACACAGAAACGCCAACTGACCCAGCCGAGGCTCGAACCAGCGACCTTCTTGCTGTGAGGCGAACGCGAACGCGCTATCCACTGCGCCACTGTGCAGCCCTGTCCAACTGCAAATTTCAGTTAATTAGAGTATTTCAGAAACTGCTGATCTACTGGGATTTTCATGCGCAACCATCTCTAGGGTTTACAGAGAATGGTCAGAAAAAGAGAAAATATCCAGTGAGCGGCAGTTCTGTCTGCGCAAATGCCTTGTTGATGCCAGAGGTCAGAGGAGAATGGCCAGACTGGTTCGAGCTGATAGAAAGGCAACAGTAACTCAAATAACCACTCCTTACAACCGAGGTATGCAGAAGAGCATCTCTGGACGCACAACACGTCCAACCTTGAGGCGGATGGGCTACAGCAGCAGAAGACCACACCGGGTGCCACTCCTGTCAGCTAAAAACAGGAAATTGAGGCTACAATTCACACAGGCTCACCAAAATTGGACAATAGAAGACTGGAAAAATGTTGCCTGGTCTTTTCTGCTGCAACATTTGGATGGCAAGGCCAGAATTTGGCGTCAACAACACGAAAGCATGGATCCATTCTGTCTTGTATCAACGGTTTAGGCTGGTAGTGGTGGTGTGTCTCGGAGGAATATTTCCAGTACCTTGTTGAATCTATGCCACGGAGGATTAAGGCAGTTCTGAAAGCAAAAGGGGTCCAAAACAGTACCCGGTATATATATAACACACATTCACATATACAGTAGACTGTAAGTTGACTCACAAACCAACAATGCATACAAACACTTAAAAATAATCAAAATAATTCCATGGCATTTATGTAAGCACAGTGGATAGTCTCAATTTTGTTCTACTAGCAGACAGCATAAATCAAAGCTGAAAAGGAACTTCTGAATATACAGTTGAGGGCAAAATTTTCACAGTATTTCCTATAATATTTTTTTCTTATGGAGAAAGTGTTATTTGTTTTAATATGGCAAGAATAAAGGCAGTATTAATATTAGTAGTAATATTAAAAACATTTAAGGTCCATATCGTTAGCTCTCTTAAGCAATTTTCGATTGTCTACAGAACAAACCATTGTTATACAGTGACTTGCCTAATTACCCTAACTGGCCTATTTACCCTAATTAACCTAGTTATGCCTTTAAATTGCACTTTTAGCAGAATACTAATATCTTGAAAAATGTCTAGTAAAATATTATGTACATCATGGCAAAGTTAAATTTTTGTGTAAATGTTTCAGTAATACTACTACTACTACTACTACTAATAATAATAATAATAATAATAATAATAATACTGATAATAATAAACATATACTTTACAGATGATTTGATATTTCAGTTTTTCCAGGGTTAAAGCAGTGTATGAGGATGCGGCGTGCGGCTCAGGCAGGGTCTCAGACAGCTCTAATGACACCTTCAGCCATGAAAGCGGAACCTGGCTCTCCTTCTCCCTGACAGTGATAATGACTGGCTTTGCATAAACCTGTGTCACTCGCAGCAAAATACACCAGGCCAACTTCATCATATAATTAAACCCTGCCTACTGTATCTCATAATAAATGCATGTAGCGCTAATAGCTACCTCTCCGCCGCATCTCCGCTTTGATTTAGCTATTGCGTTCCTGCAGGTATGTTTTTGTCCTGCCTTTCATTCCCCTTTTTTTTCTTTATTTAATCTCTGATTGAAGTACTACTCTGCTGTTTGAGTGGATACGTGGGAATTAAGTGGTCTCAAAGAGAGAGAGAGAGAGAGAGAGAGAGAGAGAGAGACGAAATCGAGAGGGAGACCGGCCGGCTGAAAGGTGGATGAATCAATTCATTCTCACCGCCTAAGAATTGTATGCGTGTTGTGCATCCGACTGTTTATGTCTCTGTGTGTATATGTGTGTGTGTGTGTGTAACAACAGGTGAGTGTCTCTCTGTTGTCTTGAAGGCCCCGAGGGCTGCCTGCGGGCCTGCCTGCAGTGTCTGTTCTTACACAGTTCCCAACATCAGGAAGAAGAGCAGACATAGTACACTAGCCTGCAGCAAACACACACGCACACACACACACACACACACACACACACACACACACACACACACAC
>CAIGQV010000818.1:2697732-2708182 GCA_903798115.1 Danio jaintianensis | reverse complement strand
CACACACACACACACACACACACACACACACACACACACACACACACCATAAAACACACACACACACACACACACACACTAACCTGTTTTATGAAGCTTTCTTGTGCATATAAACAAGCTCACACCTACCCCTCCTCCCACTTTAATTCACTCAGCTTTTTACAGCACTATAACAATACATAAAAAACACAAATATACACCTCCATATTTCCCTCTCTCCCAGTCCTGCCCGTATCTTAGCAGGGGCCGTCCACACTCTTGATTCTCTGATTTTATTTGCATGGCATAAATAAATACATCAAGATGGCTTAGTAATGTGTACGGCAAGGCCACAGCACCACAAATCACCTGCAGCACTGGCCTGCGCCATCACTCACTCGGCCCGCACTTTACAACACAATTACCCACCTCCTGACACAAATGAGCCAGGCCCGGCAACCTGCAGCAAGCTAATTACAGCCCAGCATGGCCCGCCTCCCATTAAAACAATGACAGCCTTTGTGTGCCACTGCCCACAGAGCCCATGCCAATCTAGTCTTCTGATCTTCAGAAGATCAAAAATCAAGACATATTCTGACCATTTTTTTTGTTTTTGTCTTATGCTAATGCACGACAGCACATGTCTGCCGCTAACACAAAGCATTTTGGGGACAAGTCCAACTGGTTAAAGGCTGTCACAATTATAGCAGCGAGATCACACATGATATAGTCAATAATCTTTTGACAGTGTTGTACTGTGATGTTGTGTTTTTTTTTTGTGCAGTGTACTAGAGTTAATTTGAGCTACAATATTAAAAGGATTTATTATTCAAAAATAGCTTGTACATTCATATGGTGGTTTTGGAACATTTTCATGATTACTTGATGTGTATGGATTTACATTTTGATCGCTTTATGGATATTTTGAATGTTTTCAAGGCATGGAATATTCATTTTCGGGTGATATAACACTTATCTGACACAATTAAAACACAAACACAGACGGATACATGGAGTGCATTACTTTTTTCCCTTTTGTGTAACATTTTTTTTTTACCTTATATTGTATAAATATGTAATGTGTATAAATCTATAATATATTAGATCTTTAATTTAAATTCTTTATTTGACAGGGAAAATCAAAGAACAGCCCCAGAATTAGCTACATAGCTAAATTCCAGTCCCTGGGAAGGAAATACAAATACAAATCACGTAACAAAAACAAACACACTACACTCTCAGAAATAAAGATACGGGAGCTGTCATTAGGGTAGTACCTTTTCCAAAAGGGACATATTTCTACCTAAAAAGTCCATAATAGTACCTCAAAGGTACATTTGGGTACTAAAATGCACCTTTGAGGTACCAATATGGACTGTTTAGTTACAAATGTGTACCTTTTGAAAAAGTTTTCAGCTTTACTTCTGAGAGTGTATAATAACAAAAATAAATTACATCAAAATGTATATTCTAAATGTGGTCCTGATGCATTTTTAACCAGCATTTCATCTGCAGCTTGAAAAGTGCTAAAGTAGGATTATTGGTAGATTATCCCAATTAACCACTCTTACAGAAAAAGGCCAAAATCAGAACTTGAGCTTCCACAAATCACAAATGACTGGAATCACATAAGGGTGAGTGAATAATGATCTAATTGTAATTATGTGAATTATCCCTATGTATCCCTTTGCTGTAGCCCAAACATGTGATCTTAACTCCAGCAATGCCAAGGTTAGGGATAGCAAGAACAGATGAAATATTTACCTTAATGCAATCTGCTTTTGGATAAAAGCATCTGCCAAGTGCATGAATGTTTAAGATGAACACAGAACGCGGTGGTGCTGTGCATTCAGCCCTGAGGGGGCGCTGTGATGCGCTTCATCGCAGTCAGCAGGGTGTAGCTTGGGAAACTACTTTTAATTAACATTAACGATGCCAGGGGCTTCAGTCACAGGATGATCAACCCTACATACCACAAGTGTAACGATAGAGTGGCTAATGGTGGGGAAAGTCATGACAAAAAGAAAAGTGAAAGAGAGAGAGAGAGAGAGAGAGAGACAATATCCCCCTTTACCTCCCTCATTGGCGGAATAAAAAATGCAATGATAGCGGATATTCCGGGCTCCTAATTACCAAATGTTTACAGTGCGCCGCCTCTATCTTTACCCTTAGGTCTCTATTCTCTGAACCTGAGCTTTCAACAAAGGCAGTGGAACAAGTGAGACAGAGAAAAAGTGAGAAAAAAAATGTTTTACTTTGTTTCACAAGCACAAAGACACAGAAGAAGAGCCCAGCCGCGTGCAGTGCCCATGATGAGATCCTACAAATCCCAAGGGAGACTCCATTCAGACACTGTTAAGACCGGACCTTTGGTTAACTAATACAATAGTCTGCGTGTATTTAATTACCATTCTAGCCTTATGTAGGTGTGCTGATTGCAGTAATGTGTTTGCAACAATAGATGCTAATGGTGCGATGTAGTTACAGTAGTATGATTTCTTTCTATGCACTAATCTCGATGAGAATGTCCTAGAGTCATATAAAAAGTAAACCAGAAAAAGTAAATAAACAAATAAATAAATAAACAAATAAATAAAAATAACAATTATTATCATAATAATTATTATTATTATTATTATTGTTGTTGTTGTTATTGTTATTATTGTTAATAATAATAATAATAATAATAATAATAAAATTTAATAATAAATAAATAAACAAAACAGACAGACCTAGAATATTATTTGAAGCTGTCTTTTACTTGAATAAAATCAGAATTTAATTTAAAAATATTAAATAAATAAAAAAATAATTTAAATAACACCAAGGAATTTTTTTTTTCTTTAGAGACTAAGTTTTTTGGAGTTCCTTTGTAGTTTATTATTATTATTATTATTAGTAGTAGTAGTAGTAGTAGTAGTAGTAGTAGTATTTAAATATGTTTTATACTGGTTTTTATTGATAGTTACAGTTGAAATCAGAATTATTAAACCCCCTTTGAATGTTTTTTCTTTTTTACATATTTCCTAAATTATGTTTAACTGAGCAAGGAAATTTTCACAGTATGTCTGATAATATTTTTGCTTCTGCAGAAAGTTGTATTTGTTTTATTTTGGCTAGAATAAAAGCAGTTTTTAATAAAAAAAAAAACATTTTAAGGTCAAAATTATTAACCCCTTTAAGCTATATATTTTTTGATAGTCTATAGAAACCATCGTTATACAATAACTTGCTTAATTACCCTATCCTGCCTAGTTAACCTAGTTAAGCCTTAAAATATCACTTTAAGCTGTATAGAAGTGTTTTAAAAAATATCTAGTAAAATACAATTTACTGTCATCATGGCAAAGATAAAATAAATCAGTTATTAGAAATGAGTTATTAAAACTATTATGTTTAGAAATGTGTTGAAAAAATCTTCTCTCCGTTAAACAAAGTGGGGGGAAAAATTTACGGGGGTTAATAATTCAGGGGGTTTAATAATTCTGACTTCAACTGTAGCTTCTATTTTTGTATTTATTTCTGGTTTGTTTGCTTCTCATTGATTGATTTATCTATTTGTATATGTATTTTTTCTAATCTCCTTCTAGATTGTTTATTTATTTATTTATTTATTTAGTTTGGAGCTTTGATTATTAGTTTACTGGTTTAAACTAGAACCTCTAACACACGCACACACACACACACACACACACAAACACATAAATAAATAAATAAATAAATAAATAAATAAATAAATAAATAAATAAATAAATAAATAAATAAATAAATAAATAAATAAATAACATAATGAATCACTCCAGGAAAATAACACACTAAAATTTTACAACAGTCAAATTCAGCATATGAAAAGTTCTCAGTCTGGGGATTAGGTGTGAATGTTGGAAGAAAGAAAAATGGTGCTTAAAAAAACAAAGAACAAATCCAATACACAATAGTCACATCATATCATTATTATTATATAATATTTGTATTTGTATATTGTATTTATATTTGAAAATTACATTTGTTCAATTTATTATAATTATTTTCAGCTCATTTCAGACCTGCCTTACACGTTTATGCTACAGATGAAGTGCATAGGAAATGTCCTATTTATCGCACAGAAAACACACAGGCACAACCTTTAATCCCTCATTTTAAGAGGTTAAAATGAACAGGCTCGTGTCAAACAACTACTGTCAGTCTCAAACCCAACCTGCACAGGCAGCAGAGCTTGTTTTTGCTCTTTCATGTTGAAGGTAGGATCAGGGAGAAGGAAAAGGTCAAATACTTCCACGTTCGGGTTTGTGTTTATGTGTCATACATTTCACTGCCATTTGTTTGTTCTTGGCATCCATGGCTGCGAGAGGGGAGAGAAAAAGAAAAAGAAAAAGAAAAAAAAAAAGAGTAATTGAAACAAGAACCATTTTGAGTCTTTAGCATTTCGTCTTTTAGTGGTAATAAAAAGAGCAAACCCTCTTGCGTTTGAATGAAAAAAGAAGCAGAAATATTTCTTCTCTCGACCCCCTCCTGTAACGGTGTATTAAAGTCATATTTTATGTCACCGCTGACATATATACGTTGTGCCTTAAACAATGTGAACTATGTGTTAAGATATAAATTGCTTATACCACTGGATTTCTTATTGTGACACTTCAATCCTGGAATTTCAAAGATTTTTTTATTTATTTTGTTGGTCACATTTTCTCCAGTGCCAGCAGATGTGGCAGACGATTGTCATAAAACATCTACGATCAGAGAGATGAGCTGTGTTCCGATGAACCGAATCGCTGTGGCATGCAGTTAACTAGCACAAATGATGACTTTCATACCGTCTCGACAATTTCCATGCATTTCTGGGTTTCATGAAAATAAAATAAAATAAAATAAAATAATCGCGTCACAGCAAAAAGGTTGCTGGTTCGAGTCCTGGCTGGGTCAGTTGCCATTTCTGTTCTCCTTGTGTTCGCGTGGGTTTCCTCCGGGTGCTCCAGTTTCCCCCACAGTCCAAAGACATGCGCTATAGGGGAATTGGGTAAGCTAAATTGTCCGTAATGTATGTGTGTGAATGAGTGTGTATGGATGTTTCCCAGTACTGGGTTGCAGCTGGAAGGGCATCAGCTGTGTAAAACATATGCTGGATAAGTTGGCGGTTCATTATGCTGTAGCGACCCCAGATTAATAAATGGACTAAGCCGAAGGAAAATGAATGAATAAAAAAAAAAATATATATATATATATATAAATTAATAAATAAATTAATAAATAAATTCATTAATTAAAATTAAATTAAATTAAATTTAAAAACATTACTATAATTTTGAATATTGGGCAATTAAATTAATGTGTAAGTGTGATTTAAATAAATAAAAAAACTACATAATTAATTATACCCTCTACAATTCAATTGTTTGAGTCAAAATCCAAAATAATTTGCTCAAAGATATACTAAAATTTGAGTTGTTGGTAAATCTTTTTTTGTTTTTTACATTTTAGGCAGCTACTTCACACATTTCCCATCAGCTGAACCAATGCCAGCACCCTATTCTGCCATTTGAGCTTTACAAGAATTCTATTGGATCAAGTCTACTCCGCTGTGTGGTCTTTATGGAGTCCAGGACTGGCGGGTCAGTGTTTTCAGAACACAGCCGTGATACAGCACAGCCAATGCCATTAGTCACGGGTTAAACCTTAACACATGCTGAATCCTGCATGATCACACATAACCCCAACATTGACTGTGAGTAGCAGCTCTCTGTCTCAATGCAATGTGGCCATCAGCAGCTCTCCATGGTGGAGGAGGAGAAGCCCTGCGTGCCATTCCACCATTAATGTGTCTGACCCATAAATCAGAATAACAAACAGCTCACCCTTGACAAACACTTTCTCATTGCTCTCGCTCACTCATTCACTTCTCTGCTTTCTTGCTCACACACAGCATGTTTCCTCTCAGCCATGATTGAGAACTTCCTGTCTCCTTTGCTGCCTCTCTTGCCATGTCCCAATACGCATACTATCCGTCCTAAGTAGTACTGGAGAAAAAAAATAATAATACTGTGTCCCAAACAGTGTTTTAATAAGTATTCCAAAGTTACCTAGTTGGTCTACTTTTTTTCAGTAGAAATTTGAAGTGCAGATATGTGCACACTTCCCAAATACCCGCACTTGTGGTCTTGAACACTTGAGAGCATGTGTACGCGACAGGAAGTGTTCAAATCTGGCCAAAATGCAGTGCCCTTAATGGATACTAATCCCACACTATATCTTGAATACCACTTAGGAGAGGTTTTTGAGGCTATGCTTATTCCAGTATCAGTGTTAGAAAAAGTTATTTTACACTCCTAAGCCTATTTTAATCTTTAAAAATGAATACTATGGCATATACTTTCACATTACCTTCCTTAAAAAGTAACTAAGTAACACATTTAGTTACTTAAAAAAAGTGGCACGATTTTAATGTTACTTTCAAAAGTCATCACACTTTCATCAGCCCATCATACATCTTATTTTGGGTATAAATCATTTTTCAGAGTTTTGTGTTGTTCACTTAGGCCATGTATTTAGTCAACTTTGATGTTCATCATTTAATTCGAGAGAAATTAATTAAACTTAATGTTATTTAAAATCTAAAATCTTTTTTATAATATTTTATTTAAAAACATAAATTGTAAGTAATTTTTAGGTACCAGAGAACAAACATTAAAGGTGACATCGAATGCCTATTTTACACAAGTTGATATGATTCTTTAGAGTCCTAATGAAAATTGCATCACTTGCTTTGGATGAATTTATTAATAATAGTGTAAATAAACACCTGTTTAACCCTGTCAAAAACTGAGCAAGCATTTTTCTTCACATGCCTTTAAACGCTAGGCTGTTCCTCAGCACTCACACTGACAAACACGAGTGACATGAGTAAACACAACTGAAACTGTAACCAAACAAAACAAACACAAATTATATTTAGAAAAAAAATACTAACACCTTTCAGACAAATAGTAGGTACAGTTACAGTCTTTAAATGCAAAATTGATGTCTTTGAGTCCAGCTTCATATTGCCATATTGTTATTGCACACACAAGCATGTTATTGTTATCTATATTACATTTCATCTGAAACAGAATTTTTATAAAGACACATTTGGTCAAACGTTTGAATCTACAATAATACAAACCCATGAGGAGACCTGTGGTGGCAGATTAACATGCTAATTCATTTCCAATACGAGAAATTAATTATAAAGAAATGTGGAGGATGCGACAAGACGATTGACAGGACACGTAACTAAGCAACAGAAAGGTCCCAAGCTAACTCTTCTGTTACACACTCAAAAGAAAAACACACTTTTTATACATAGTGTAAGTAGGCGAACTGCTATACAGCACATTTCTCTCTCTCTATCTCTATCTCTCTCTTTCTCCAAAAGCACCGCCCCTTTTCTCCCTGGCTCATGAATATTTAAATCCCTGTTGCATGATGTCAACATTTAGAACATCAAAACCGCCACAGAAGCAGCTTGTGCATTTCCAGTCAGCACCTGATCATAAAGGCCAAATCGGTCTGAAATCCCAGAATGCCTGAGCGTCTGTGGCCCCGCTCCTGCTCCACTGGGGCCGTGTCTCGTAGCAACCTGGTGTGTTTCCCTTCAAACAGGAACCCGCAGACAGACGGCTGTTGTTTTGCTCTACTCTGTCATTACTTCTCATTGACTAAATGATGGATATAGCAGGCCAGCATGACAGCGGCGGTGATGCAAGCCAAAGCCTTTAGGGAAAGGTGGATTACGCCAGGGCTGTAAACATCACAGGCACTGAGAGGGACAAGCCTCTAATATATTATCATAGAAATGTTGAATGACTGATAATGTTGAAATGATGCAAATTCTTAGAATTTGTGCCAACTTTCTGGCTTGTGAATTGAAAATGTGAAATGGTTCATTTGTAACTGAATGTTACACTGTAAAAAACACACAATATCTTCATGTTGTCCCAACTCAAATCGATTTAGTTAACTTTGACAAAGTTTTTTTTTTGACAACTCAATTACTTTATGTTCAATCCACTTAAATTTGTAAGAATTTGTTGTTTCACCTCATTTTAAATAAGTAGTTGTTTCACAAGCAGCAAACATATATATTTTTTGAGGGTAGGGTGAAACAAGAGAGGGGACAAAAGGGTTTTTTTGGAACACTGGGTTTACAATTAAGGACTAGAACCTACTAAAAGAGCAAATGAGTATGAGTGAGCAATCCCATAAAGTGCAGACAGGAGAGAAAACTTTAATGAGTGATCTACTGGCAATTTGTAAATTAATGAACACAAGGTGCAGCAGATCATTTTCATAATGTCTAATGCATCACATAAAACAGAACAAATTAGGTCTTAAACAAACAGAGCCAATGACGATATGGGTATAACTGGCTAAAAACACAAACACAAGATGGGTCAAGATATGTTTTGTTAGGGGAGTTAAAGGACTAATTTACTGAAAAATTTTAATTATGTTATTAATTACTCACCCTCATGTCATTCAAATTCTCAGAGACCTTCATTAGTCTTTGGAACACAAATTAAGATACTTTTGATTAAATCCGAGAGCTCTCTCATCAGAGTCTCTATTTCAGAGGTTGCCACAGCGGAATGAACCGCCCACTATTCCAGCCTATGTTTTACGCAGCAGATGCCCTTCCAGCCGCATGCCAGTACAGGGAAACACCCATACAAACTCATTTACACACTCATACACTACAGCCAATTTTTAGTTTTTTCAATTCACCTATACCGCATGTCTTTGTACTGTGGGGGAAACCGGAGCACCTGGAGGAAACCCACGCCAAAAAGGGTGAGAACATTCAAACTCCACACAGAAATGCCAACTGGCCCAGCCGGTAATCGAACCAGTGACCTTCTGGCTTGTGAGGCGACAGTGCTAACCACTGAGCCATCGTGCCACCCCACATAAAGAAATTAAGTTAGCTTATTAAGTTTTACAGATTTAAGTGGATTGAACATAAAACTATTGAGTTGTTGCTAATTCAAGAATGGTGTTGTTTCAACTCATTTTAAATAATTAGTTTGAACAAACAGCAATGTCATTTTTTTTAGTGTAGAAAGCAACGGTCATGGGACATCTAATGTTCAGAAACAAAAACATTGACAAAACATTCCATGGGACTTCAGTGCTTCAACTGTAATCATATGAAAAACTTTATTTAAAAAAAACCACATTGCTGAATATGTAGAATGAGAGAGCTCTCTGACTTCTTTTAAAATATCTTAATTTGAAATCAGCCACACCAGGTCCCAGTGCATGTTTACTATATACAATGCAATGCAGGAAAAATTATACCAACAACGCTGCACTATGAAATAATCATGATCTTCTCACAACCAATAAAAAGCTCAGTGAAACAGTTACACTTGTTGTATGCAAAGTTTAAAATGTTTTATGAATTGTATTGCTTTTTTCCTGTGTGCTCATTTGGATGTACAGTGAATGGTTGAAACTTGCATGCAGTCCTCATATAAAGCATATTTTAAAAAAACGATAGCTTATATTTTGTAAGAGATAAGTTTCATGTTTAAAATTTGTACATTTTAAAAGTCATGTCAAATCTTGGGGGTCAACATCTTGGGGGTACAATTGGGGTTTGTAAACTGTCCAAACTGATTACTTTGCAACAAATTATAGTTGTGGGGGAAACCGGAGCACCCGGAGGAAACCCACACGAACACGGGGAGAACATGCAAACTCCACACAGAAATGCCAACTGACCCAGCCGAGGCTCGAACCAGCGACCTTCTTGCTGTGAAGGCGATTGAGCTACCCACTGCGACACCGTGACGCCCTTATTATTATTATTATTATTATCATTATTCATTTTCCTTCGGCTTAGTCCCTTTATTCATTAGGGGTCACCACAGCGGAATGAACCATCAACTTATCCAGCATATGTTTTTTACATAGCGGATGCCCTTTCAGCTGCAACCCAGTTATGGGAAACACCCATACACACTCATTCACACACATACTCTATGGCCAATTTAGTTTATTCAATTCACCTATAGCGCATATCTTTGGACTGTGGGGGAAACCGGAGCAGCCGGAGGAAACCCCCGGCAACACGGGGAGAACGTGCAAACTCCACACAGAAACGCCAACTGGCCCAGCCGGGACTCGAACCAGTGACACCCCATTATTATTATTATCATTATTATCATTATTATTATTATTATTTTCTTTATTCAATAATCACAAGACAAGGATAGGGCCATGGATTATGCAGGCCAAGGAAGAGAGAGAAATGAATGAGTGGGGTGAACATTAGGCGAAAGGTGCTGATGAGACCACCATTCAAAAAAAAATATACATTCACACACACCACACACATGCACACGTACACGCACACGCATGCACACACCCTTGGGACTGAACAAGACAATAAAACAGAGATTGAAGAAAGGGGGTGACGTACTATAGTTTGTTGTGA
>CAIGQV010000818.1:2652627-2694022 GCA_903798115.1 Danio jaintianensis | reverse complement strand
AATAAAATAAAATAAAATAAAATAAAATAAAATAAAATAAAATAAAATAAAATAAAATAAAATAAAATAAAATAGACCCTAGCGGTGATCACAAACAATTGGATTTTTTTTTTCTATTCCACTTCTTTCTTTGTTTAACCCATGTTAATGTGTTCTGTGCAAGCATTTTCAATGAATAATCTGTATGATAATGGACCAAACTCATCCAAACACCATATATAAGTCAGCCCACACAGCAGTTTAAAAAAAGCACAAGAAAAAAAATATATATAGAAATCTTAGAAAATGAGTTCCCGTCTCACTCTATTTTCTTGCACAAAATATTAATTTCCACCTCAGATGCTGGTGATTGATACTCAGCCTGGTGAACTAATAGCTGAAATTATATTTGGTAATAATTCATGTTCGGCGGTCTCCTGTGAGCTGTGTGGCCCCCTGTCTAATTCAGCTTCAAGAAGCCAATATGAATTTTCATGTTTAACCAAGTTCTACTCGATTTCTACAGGGAACACTCTCACGCCATACACTTTTGTTCTGAGTGAATTCATATTCTAAGGCCTTTTAAGGTTACCATGTCATTTGTCATAATGACATAAATGATTCATAAACTGAGCACCTCGTCGCAGCTTGTTCATTCATTAGCGCTCTGCTTTCCGTAACAATGCTCACGTATTTGGACACATTTATAGCACGTTTTATTGTATGTGCATTTGTGTGTGTTTACGTGGCACTTTTTTTACATATGCATATTTTAAATGAGCGACAAAGTTCCACCAAGGGAAGGAGAATAGGCGGCCATTAAGGAAAAAGAGCAATATATGTTTCTCACTTGACTTTTATTATTTTTTTGCTCCTAATACAACAGATGACAAATTGCGTCCCTCAGGTTGCTCTTATTATTCTATAATTACAGCAGGTTCAAGTGTAAGGAGTGTGTTCGCCCACAGGCTTTCTCATTGACACTCAACAAAAGAGGTTTGGACTGACGTTCCACTAGACGGACTGAAGAAGGACAAGACATATTAAAACTAATGCTACTGTTCAAGATTGTGAGGTTATTATTTATCAAATAAGGCTGGGCACACACCACACAAGATAACTGGGCTGATTTTAAGCTGATTTCTCCCCTTCCGACAATCCTATTGTGTCCCGATTATCTTGGTGGTTCTAATGATTATCTTATCAGATTTTCCTGTGGTGTGAAGTGCATTAAGAATGACTTAATTTGCTTGGAAGAATGTCAGAGGTGCTTAGATTGTGAAGCATAAGTATTCCAACATTTTGAATATGTAATGTAATGTGCATCTACAGTATATAGTGCATGTATTGTGTATGGCCATACACCCAAAGCACTTTTTCAAACTATTTCAAGTGGATGTACATCACCATAGGGGGGAAAAAATACAAACTTAGCTTCTGTTTCATGCATACTTTAAATTTACATTCCAAATGGGATATATCACCCTCCAAAGGGCACTTTGGAGTGAAAACAATCATGGCCGAAATATTGAAGCATTGTTCTAAACTGCAGTGCTCAAAACTGGCCACTTCAATGTGCTCTTCAGCAAAGTTCCTTTAAGGCAAGTCATTTCACTCGGCGACTATCTTTGAAATGTCTCTTGGGCAGTAAGCTCAGGTGTTCTTTTTGAATGGGGAAACATCAAATTCTCCAAACTTGCTTGCCAAGTTTACGATTAAAATTCATATTAGGAAACAACAATAAGTAAGGGATAATCAACGGCTTGCCGTGCGTTAAAGGATTTAAATGCACGACGTGTAGGCGAAGTGCCTCCGCAAAGTGCATTAAAATCCTTTAACGCACGGCAAGCCGTTGATTATCCCGCTTATTTCATGGTCATTTGACAAGGTAGGCCTAAATTTAAACTAGTTTTGCTCTTTGCAGCAAAATATTTGTCATGTTAGATTTTCCAGTCCCTCCACTGAATCAGCAATGACAGGCTGACATAGAGAGAATATGCGTGCTGTTTATACCTGCTAACCTTATTAAGATGCGATTTCATCAATCCGATCACAGGTGGACAAATAAGACATTACCAGTCACAACTGAACTGTGTTTCCAGTTACATTCCCTGTCACACGTTTTTTTTTGTATACTTTCTACCACTTCTCTGAAGAGGGAGGATCTGTATGTATTGACTTTCTCTTAACATTACCTTTAATACTGCGAAAGCTGGGCTACCTATAGCAGAATTTCCGCGATTTACGTTTCATAATAAACATACAAATCTTATTAAAAGTACCATATCAATTAAATACGCTTCAGAAATATATTAGTTTATGCATTGGCTAATGAAATTAAAGATAATTTATTTTATTTCCTATCAACTTTAAGCCTTCACACTTTATTCTGTTCGGTTTTAACATGCAGTTTTTATAAAATCCGTTTTACAAATATTTTTGAATATATAAAGTAAATAAATTGTGTAATTATACCTCTTTCGAATCAAATTATTAAGCTAGGCAAGTCTAACAAAAAGACCACGATTGTTGCTTTAAGTAGAATAACGTTATGTTTAATAAAAACACATTAATCTATTCACCTTATTCTCCGCGTACGAGTGGGTGCAGCCATTTGAATAATTTTTGGCTCGTTCACTTCCATTCATTTTTAGACGTTAAAAACAGCTTGTTTTGCTGCTTAATGTTGCAAACTGATATTTTCTTATTATATTATTCTACTTTGTCTGTATAGTCATGCAAACACTTGTTTGTAGAGTAAGTAGTTTGACCGTTTTCTGCCGTTTATTATTCCTAGTCATTTCTCCCATAGGCCGCTGAATCGGAAGTTCTAAAACAATCGCAAAAACGAGCGCACTTCCGCATTGAAGAATAAGGTCAATACAAGTCTATACACATGAAATAAAACATTCACAAAGTTGTACCTTATGAAACACCAGTTCAAAGGCACAAGATGCATTTTAAAGAGAAAGCAGCCAAAGCCTATTACAGAAATTTTGCAAAAGAAAAAAACATATGGGGACAGGTAAGAGAACATTCTGCTTTATTTATCTTCTTTAAAACAAAAGCAATCAGCCAAACACGCAGGATCAGTGTAATATTACATTATTTACGGTCATAAATTAATTATGAAACTTATCTTTGCGATCTGCCAAAAAATACACCTGAGAACAAATAATAGGTTACAAAGTCCAGACATTGACCGTTAGATACACCAAAGATGAATTATATATCACGTTTTAACAACAGAGATGCAAGAGATGAGATCCAGCGGCAGGTCCTGTGATGGTCTGGCCGATATAAAGCTTTGCTCGCCAGGGAGCTGTTCGCGGAGCTGCCGCTGACCGCCTGGAGCTCAGAGTCGAAATATTTAAAGATGCGCTATCCTTATACATAAACTGCCGATTTGACTTTAAAATAACTACATTCTCGCTTGAAAAACTCTTAAAACATGATTTTGTGGCATAATTGATGAGTATTTTTTTAATTTTGCGGATTTCCCGTCCGCCGTTAACAGTCCTCATCGATTTCCTGTGCAGCGCATGCGAGTTGCTATGGTAACTACACATGTTTGGGAGAAACGCATTTATTTCGAACTGTGATCAAAACTGACTGGAACTACCTGTGCGTTTCAACGAAATTAATGCACACCCTCCAGCCAATCAGAATCAAGAATTTCAACAGATCATGGAATAAAATTAAATAACAACTGTCTCTTTAGTTCAATTTCTAAACGTTTGAGTCACAAAAAATCTGCAGAAATTCACATCTGGTCCCAGCCCCTCCCCCAGAGAATCGTCAATCTATAGCGATCGCTGATTGCTCTTGTACCATAGATATATACACTAGATATCACATACGGACCCTCAGCATGCGTCAATAGCGCCGCCACATTTGTACAGTGCTCCCAGTACAAACATCATTCAACCGCACTAGTCGAGACAGTGTGCCAATGTGAAAATGCTGGACTTTAGCACTGCTTACGGGTGTAGTAAAGAGCAAACAAAGAAAACAAAGCACAAAGGCAGAACATTTCATAGGTAAAATTTCGTTTTTAGTATGTTACAAACTTTTGTGCTCAACAAGTAATGTTATTGATGATAATACAGTCTCTTACTGCACTGATCATAAGGCAAAGTAGCATCAACTTGCACTGAATTCTAAGCTTATGCTAGTTTTGTTGAATAAAATCAGCAAACAATGTATTATTGTCGGCTAAGAGAACGAGTCGTTCATAACTTGGGAAAGCTAGGTTGCTGCCGGAGGTGGTGTTAGTGAGGCCAGCAGGGGGTGCTCAACCTGCGGTCTGTGTGGGTCCTAACGCCCCAGTATAGTGAAGGGGACTCTATACTGCTCAGTGAGCGCCGTCTTTCGGATGAGACGTTAAACCGAGGTCCTGACTCTCTGTGGTCGTTAAAAATCTCAGGATGTCCTTCGAAAAAGAGTAGGGGTTTAACCCCGGCATCCTGGCCAAATTTGCCCACTGGCCTCATGGCCTCAATGGCCTCCTAACCAATCCCATATCATAATTGGTTTCATCACTCTGTCTCCTCTCCACCAATCAGCTGGTGTGTGGTGTATGGTCTGGAGCAATATGGCTGCCATCGCGTCATCCAGGTGGATGCTGCACACTGGTGGTGGATGAGGAGATTCCCCCCATTGTATAAAGCGCTTTGAGTGTCTAGAAAAGCGCTATATAAATGTAAGGAATTATTATTATTATTATAACGGGGATTCATTCACAAACTAATCACTCCCTTCGTTAGAATGATAAGTGAAAGCGGGAGAGGGGGTGTGTTTCAGGACACGGATTAGATCAAATTTAACAGGGAGGGAGGGTAATACATTTTCATGCACACAAACACACTCTTTATCGGCAATGCCTGTGTGGTCACTTATCCATCGATGTAGAAAAGTGATGTAAAATTATAATTTTCGTAATTGAAAAAAATATTTGCATACTGACCACGGGGGAAAATTCCCGATCATAGATATATGTATATATGTGTATATCTCTGGCTCTGGATGGCCACAGTCCTCCACTGCACCTTGGTCCCGCATTCATTTCAAAGGAGCGCTACCCTGTACTAAAATGGCGGCTCTATTGACGCATTCCTTCCAATAGACAACAATAGGCCAGGCGACATCTAGTATATCTATGCTCTTGTACTAGTAAGCGGGGCTTCATTCATTTTGAATGAAGCCATATTTTTTGCCATATTGACAGTTACACTTTTCCCCATTCAAAACTATACGAGTGACATGTCTTGTGCATTCTATAGTCTTTGTCTTCAGAATTAAGAATTTTAAAAGATGCAACTGATGGACACTCCATACTCCTTTGCGCAGGGAAGTTGTTTGGTGTCACATAACTCTCAATCCAGATATAAAATAAAATAATGATTAAGTCAATGTTTATTTTTGTATGGCAAATCATAATTGAAGGAATTCCCTCCCTCCTGTAGCTTTACAGTGCAAAATTGGCAAAAAACTTTTATATGTTCATTCATTTTCCTTCAGCTTAGTCCCTTTATTCAACAGGGGTCTCCAAAGCAGAATGAACCGCCAACTTATCCAGCATATGTTTTACACAGCGCATGCCCTTCCAGCTGCAAGAAACATCCATACACACTCGTTCTGACACATACACTACGGGCAATTTAGTTTATTCAATTCACCTATAGCGCATGTCTTTGGACTGTGGGGGAAACCGGAGCACCCGGAGGAAACCCACGCCGGGGCTCGAACCAGCGACCTTCTTGCTGTGAGGCGACAGTGCTAACCACTGAGCCACCATGTCGCCCCCGTTTATATGTTAAAAAAGTAAAATATAATAAAATATTATTATATTTTTGTACTTGTACTTGCATGTTGATCTATGGTTATATTCCACATATAACCATAGATCAACATGCATACATATAGAGAACATCAAATTAAGTGAAGCTCAAATGTCCTTGCTTGACACATAAAAAAATAATAATAATAATTAATAACAATAATACAAAGAAAAACTTCTAGTTTCTAGTTATTGTGCACCAAGAAACTTATCGCTTTGTTTACAGGCTTCCATATGTATGAGCACTGACCAATGATTATAAATATATGTGAATTTTACATTGTATTACCTGTAGTAACTTAACACTAGACCATATAGCCTTCTTTTAATTTAAAATGTCCCATGCAGATTTGGAAAAACATTTAATTAATGAAGGAGCACTGATGGCATTTGTGCGTGGAATATCTATTCATATTCATGCTGGCTTGTCCAGATTAATATAGTCAACACCACATAGTTGGTGGCCCAAAAAGGAGAGAACTACAGGTTAGTTTTGAGTAAACCTTGGAGACGAGGAGGAGTCTACGTGTTGGATGATGTGATTTTGAGCTTATTGGGTGTCAGTCTAATCTCCTCTCATGCATCTGCCTCAAATAAAAACAATAAAGTACAGCCCAGAGGATATACACACTCATCAACAAGTGGTTTCAATCACTGTTAGCCTATGATGCTTGAGGAATGGTGGGGGTTGCTACGGGACGTGCCCCATTGGCCATAAAATTGAGTGTGAATTTGGCTCAGTTTGGACACAGAAAGATTTATTTGCAGATTTGCAGTGAGAAGGGTTCACGCACAGTGTCAGAAATGGCCTGATAGGATGACCGTCACCCTAGCCGGAAAGGTGCATTTAAAAACCTGTGTTATTGTTGGCAAGATTCATGGGATGAGAACATAAGCATTAAACTGTCTGAACTATCAACAAAATTTGATTACACTTTATTTTGACGGTCCCCTTTTCTGTTCACTATACGTAATTCTTATTAGAGTTTTATCCAGTTGTTAGTGTCAGCAGAATAACTTGACATATACATTACTTACTTATAGTCATTAAAATGTCTTTTAAGGAACCATTAATAAGTGTTGATAATAACATTCAGATTAAATCAAAATGATATATATTTTTAGAATCTTTTTAAAATGAATTTTTTAGGGATAGATTACCCAAAAATAAAAATTCTGTCATCATTTACTCATCCTCCACAAGTTCCAAACCTGTTTGAAATTTGTTCTTCTGTTGAATATAAAGGAAGATACTGTATATTGAAGATTGTTGGGAAAAAGCAGCTGTTTTTTTTTTTTTTTCAGCATTCTTCTGAATATCTTGTTTTGTGTTAGGGTTAGTAATGCTAACCCTAATGCTAAAAACTTAAACATGTTAATAAATAATAATGATAATAAAAAAGAGGGATTTCTTTTTTGCATTCTCACTGTAATTTTAAAGACTGTGTCACATGAGCAATATACACTCACCAGCCACTTTATTAGGTACACCTTACTAGTACCGGGTTGGACCCCGTTTTGCCTTTAGAACTGCCTTAATCCTTCGTGGCATAGATTCAACAAGGTACTGGAAATATTCCTCATGATAGCATCACGCAGTTGCTGCAGATTTGTCGGCTGCACATCCATGATGTGAATCTCCCGTTCCACCACATCCCAAAGGTGCTCTATTGGATTGAGATCTTGTGACTGTGGAGGCCATTTGAGTACAGTGAACTCATTGTCATGTTCAAGAAACCAGTCTGAGATGATTCATGCTTTATGATGCGTTATCCTGCTGGAAGTAGCCATCAAAAGATGGGTACACTGTGGTCCTAAAGGGATGAAGATGAGCAGCAACAATACTCAGGTAGGCTGTGGCGTTGACACAATGCTCGATTGGTACTAATGGGCCCAAACTGTGCCAAGAAAATATCCCCCACAGCATTACACCACCACCAGCCTGAACCGTTGATACAAGGCAGGATGGATCCATGCTTTCATGTTATTGACTCCAAATTCTGACCCTACCATCCGGATGTCGCAGCAGAAATCGAGACTCATCAGACCAGGCAACGTTTTTCCAATCTTCTGTCGTCCAATTTTGGTGAGCATTGTGCAAATTCTAGCCTCAGTTTCCTGTTCTTAGCTGACAGGAGTGGCACCCGGTGTAGTCTTTTGCTTCTGTAGCCCATCCGCCTCAAGGTTGGACGTGTTGTGCGTTCAGAGATGCTCTTCTGCATACCTCGGTTGTAAGGAGTGGTTATTTGAGTTACTGTTGCCTTTCTACCAGCTGGAACCAGTCTGGCCATTCTCCTCTGACCTCTGGCATCAACAAGGCAATTGCGCCCACAGAACTGCCGCTCACTGGATATTTTCTATTTTTTGTACCATTCTCTGTAAACCCTAGAGATGGTTGCGCATGAAAATCCCAGTAGATCAGCAGTTTCTGAAATACTCAGACCAGCCAGTCTGGCACCAACAACCATGCCACGTTCAAAGTCAGTTAAATCACCTTTCTTCCCCATTCTGATGCTCGGTTTGAACTGCAGCAGATCATCTTGACCATGTCTACATGCCTAAATGCATTGAGTTGCTGCCATGTGACTGGCTGATTACAAATTTGTGTTAACGAGCAGTTGGACAGGTGTACCCAATAAAGTGGCCGGTGAGTGTATGTGCAATCGTATGTGAAGTTTTACTATGTTTAATTGTCAATACTTAATGGTTTCCAACGGTTTTCCAACATTTATTCATTTATTTTTCTTCGGCTTAGTCCCTGATTATCAGGGATCGCCACAGCGGAATGTGAACTTTACTAATAGCGCAATCACACCTTAACCAAACCAGCCAAATGTGCATCATTATAGTCAACTCAACTGACTGTATAAAGAAGACCATCAATAGTTCAACTCAAACTTTTGTCTTTTGCAACTACAACCTGAATTTTTGACTTTGACTAAACGAGAGTCTATTTTCTCCTTTTTACACCTGTTCTGCTTTTGTTTCAGTTCACTTTTCTGCCAGCATCCTTCTCGTCTGTTCTCCAAACTTCTCCAGAATCTTTTCCACCTGACTAACTCAAGCAGAATCTGCCTTATTAACTGAATCTGAATGAGCTCCGAATGCACTGCATCTGCAGAAATTAATTATGCACTTTATGATTTTAATAATATGCAATAAAAAAGAACAGAAGGAAGGATGAGAAGGAAAAAAAACAGGTTCTGTCTTTTATCATGAAACCCCTTCCAAATATAGAACTCCTGTGTGAAGAAGCTTCCCTTTCGCTTTGAGGTAGGGAGTTTTTTTTTTTTTTTTTGACTTAAGGAAAGAAGCGGGAAGGACAAGAGGAAAGGAATTGAATTAAAAAGGGATGAGCGAGCCCCTCCAACCACCGGTTCGGATTGATAATTAGCTGGAGCCACCTCAGCGTTTATTTTAATGATACATTTCTGAAGAACTCGATAGGAAGTTCCTCGCCTCTCAAACTCATTGTGTTCCGGGACAACACAACAACTGTCCCACCCGAGCATGCACAGCATATGTGTGAAGAAGAAACGGTGTGTGCGCGCATATGCACATTAACTTGCGAGTGTGTCTTCCTTCTTAAACAGCCCGCTAATCACACAAATTATTGCATCTAATTACCGCACAGGCTCTAATTAATTCCTCCAGTATCACATCATTTAGTACGCATTCACACCACAGCACCTGTTTTCGGCAAATCCACACCGTTAATTTGCTTATAAAACAAACAGCATTAGCATAAAATGTTTAATAATGGGTTTAACCATTTGGCCGTTCCCAGTGTCTCGGTCAGCCGATAGCGAGGCCACCGAACCGCTCGCCCCATTGTTCTGGCTCCTACCCCATCGCACTCCAGTACATATTAATAAAACGAGATCACTCACCACTAATTAATACAAGCATGCGCTGCTAATTACTGCGCTGTACAACAAGCCGGTTGATGAACCCCCTTTAGAAGGAAGGAGAGGAGAAAGGAGGACGAAAGAGATGAGCACAGCGAGCTTCGTGAGAAGGGAAAGAGCAAAATGGGTCACTGATGTGGAGAGAAAGATCAAGGTGATAAATGGATAATCATGATGGACTGATCAAATGTGCTGCTGATGTATAGTGCAGGCATGATGTTTAGATTTTTTTTTGTAGAAACCCTTAAACTTGAGCTGGGGATATAGGCCTGTTTATAGGCCTCTGTGTGTTTATATTCGTCAAAATATTGCAAAACTAGAGATAATAAAAAAAAAAAGTGGATAAATGAATGATGGACATGTTTCATTACCCAGCAGGCACAGGAGGTCAACACGTCGGACAGACGTTGCATTGTGGTCACTTTCCAGCGCAACCTAAAATCAATTAAATATCAACATCTAATGATGTTACAGCTTGACGTTGTGTGGATGTTACCACTATGACGTCTATCAGACGCTGGATTTTGGTTGCCATACCTGACAAATAAATGTCAGTATTTGACGTCAATTTGACGTCAATTTGACGTTGGCTTAAGATGTTGGCTCGACGTTGGATTTTGGTCACTTACCAACACAACCTAAAAACAACCAAATATCAACGTCATTTAACGTTGTTATAGGAGATAAAAATAACATTGTGACAACATTCATTCATTCATTCATTCATTTTCTTTTCGGCTTAGTCCCTTTATTAATCCGGGGTCGCCACAGCGGAATGAACCGCCAACTTATCCAGCATATGTTTTACGCAGCGGATGCCCTTCCAGCTGTAACCCATCACTGGGAAACATCCACACACACACTCATTCACACACATACACTACGGACAATTTAGCCTACCCAATTTACCTATACCGCATGTTTTTGGACTTGTGGGGGAAACCGGAGCACCCGGAGGAAACCCACGCGAACACGGGGAGAACATGCAAACTCCACACAGAAACGCCAACTGACCCAGCCGAGGCTCGAACCAGCGACCTTCTTGCTGTGAGGCGAACGTGCTACCCACTGCGCCACCGAGACGCCCCATTGTGACAACATCACAACCTAAATCTAATCTAATATTAAAGTCTCATGACATTGTGTGCCTGCTGGGTACATTTACATGTGTTTATTATAAAAAAAATCTAAGAGCTAATCATCTGCACATAATATTTTGATTAGCAAAAAAAAAATTATTCTACCAACACTGCATTATGGTTGTGTAAAATATAAGCACTATTGACATTCAATATTATGCAGGACTTACAGTTATAGGCAGTATAGTGAAACAAAGTGTATTTAATGATAAAGTTAACAGTATTAGATATGTATTTTACTTATTTATAAAAGAATATCAATCACTATAGAACTTGCATTTTTAAAAAAAATAATCTAAATAAAGAGTGTGCTTATTGTCTTCATGGTGTCTTAAAAAAATTGGGGGGAAAAACATGGTGCTGTTGAGTGGATACAAGGTTTAAACATAAATACGGTTAGGCACAGGTTTGGTATGGGTAGTTTTGAGGATGGGTTAAGGGAATAGTTTACCCAAAAATGAAAATGTACTCACTACATACTCTCCCTCAAGTGGTTGCAAATAATTAGGAGTTTCTTTTTTTTACCATTGAACACAAAAGAAGTTACTTTGACAAATGTTAGAAACCTGTAAGCATTGCCTTCCATAGTAGAAAAAAAAACAAATACTATGAAAGTCAACGGTTACAGGTGTTCAGCTTTTTTACAACAAAAGAAAGAAACGCAAACATGTTTGTGACAAGTGAAAGATGAGTAAATGATGACAGAATTAACATTTTTGGGTCAACTTTCAACTATTTCCGGTGTAATGAATGGGTCAGCAGTGTAATTACAGGAATTAATTGCAGATTAAATTACATGCAGGTATTTTGTTAAAATTTGAATGTTCAGTTGTTTCTAATTTTATAAACTACTGATAATGTGTCTTCAAAATTTGAACATTTAATTGAAGAAAAGGACAATAGATCAATATACAATATTCAAAATTTTCCTATATACTGAAAAAATATTCCTTTATAATATGCACACATACACGTATTGTTATATGGTAATTTCAGTATACTTAAGCTTTTTTTTTTTTTTGGTGTACATAATGCACATACATTTATATATTTTTTGATCCATCTTCAAGCTAATGTATGCTTAGCGCATATATGTTTAGACAGACAGACAGCGCACTTAAAAGCATGTTTGGGTACATGTGTATTGTGAAGTTGCTCTGTGCTGAGAGCTCTTCAATGACTGTAAATATCCCATTACACTAATGCTTGTTTCTTTGTACACTCTTCCCCCTACTGGTGTGAAGATATAATTATGGTGCTGTCATCAGTTTACATGTTTCTGCTCAGCTCACACCACTCGGCTCCATATTAAAATCAGATGAAAGCTTAATCAAATACGATGGCTTTCCAACCAAAAAAAAAAAAACTTGTTACAAATTTATAAAAATAACAACATATAATATTCAGTGAAAAATAATGTGCTGCAGTGCAAACTAAATCACAGAAATGCAACTGTATCAAAAAAGAAAATATGAATATAAACACAGATAATGTCTTACTTTAAATGCACAATTTATCATATAAGGGCCACCAATGAACTAACCAATGCTGCATAGGTGCCTGAGCCACTAAAAGAGAAAAAGAGAGACTCATATACACACACTCACATACACAAGCCACAAATCAAACAGGCCTACATAAACAGCGCCGAGACACTTACGACACAAAACAGACAGATTTCTATGGCTTTATCTCAATGTATGCGGAGCTCCTCATATTTTAGCCAAAAGCAGACAGAGATCATCACAAAATAAATACTCTTTGTTACAGTAAGATGAAAAAAAAAAAGAAAGAAAAGGCCAGGCGAGGACTGAGGTGCTGATTTTTTGACATCCATCATAAAGAATTAATTAGACTTAATTATTCATGAGGCCTTCCAAAAAGTTGAGCATTAATTTTTGATTGCATCCCAGCCCCATTATTTGTGTGGAATCAAATGAAATTGTCATTGTGAGCTGGACGGTAGTGTGTGAGTTTGTGAGAGAAAAAAAAACAGCAACCCATTGTGTCTGACGCTCTCTAATATAGGAGATAGATCGAGGTGCATTTACACAACAAGCTGGCATTAAAAGAGAACATGGATCCGTCTTATCAATTCAACGTGCCTTTTATGCTCAGTATCACTGGCGCAAGCAAGGTAACATTCAAGACACACGTTATTAAAAAAAAAAAAGCTGCCCCCCTTTTTTCCCTGTTGGAAACGCACTCATACACACAGACACACACACACTTCAACCATACCCAGGGCTAAATAATTACCCCACTTCTCAGGGTGATTGCTCATTCTGGCTTTAAAGTACATGCTATAGGCTCTCTCTCATTAGAAGCCTCCAGTCCACCAGTGCACAGGCCCATGTGAGAAATTATCAATTAAAAGCCTTGCATCATTTGCATAGGAGGAAGAGGAGATTTATGGGAGTGCGAGGCGCACACAGGGGCCGCGTCTCCCCACGCAATCCGGTGCCGCTCAGATTGTTTGTGACCAATCTTAAATTCTGGAGCTCCAACCAAGATGAACGGCCGTGTTACTGTTAACGTCAAGGAGTCGGAGGCCCGCGCTGAGATTTATTAGGAATATTATCACAAACATGTCTCAAGTTTTCCCTTTTAATATGTGCCAAGCTCCTCCGAGGAATGTTTCCAACGCTGCAATTACACTCCTCAGCAGCCACATTCCCATGCCTGGCATATAATATATTAATAAACATCCACCCTGCTTTTTTAATATATGTACGAGTGTGTGCGTGCGTGCGTTTGAAGGGGTTAGAGAATAAGCACCAGAGGATGTACTTATAAATCATCTTTGTGTTTATTGTTGTTCTCTTTTCTCCTCTTTTTTCTTTCTTTTTTTGTTTCGTTTCCTTTCGTCCTTCCTGTGTTAGGATGAAAAAAGGCTGAGTGATCACAGATGTCTCCTGACAGAGTGGAGAGGGGGAGAAAAAAAAAAGTTGCATAAGTAATATGTTTGATTTGGAGAAACAACATTTTCATCATTAAAATTGTTCCCCTTAAGCCATGGCACTGGCCTTTTCTAATGGAGTGTTGCCCTGCTAAATTGCATCGACCTCTGAGCGTTCATGAGCAGGAGCACCTTGCTTTTTTGTTGTTGTGTGTTTAGTAATCTTAAATTAGAAAGCAAAAGCCGACGGAGGCAGGGAATTACTGCAACCTCGTCTAGTATTCATACATGGTCTTTGTCGTCGCTTTGGGCTGTTGTTGGACTTAAGGATGCGTCTGGCCTTCATCTCCTCTCTGTCAAAGTCAAGGGTCCTGCACTTCAGCGACAGTAAAGCACATCATGAATGTCTTTGATATTTGTGCCATAATTCTATTAGATTTGTGGGTCACATCCATATGTGATGTCCTGGATAAACTCCTGTAACGCATCACTGTCATGTGTGTTATAAGACAATGCTATTGGCATTATTGGTTAGGTTTTTTCTCCCTCTCAAAAATATTATGCACTTACACACACTTACAGAGTGTACTTACCTAAGGACACACTGGCTAAAATAAGGTAACTATAAGAGTTAG
Source organism: Danio jaintianensis (assembly GCA_903798115.1). Lineage (NCBI taxonomy): Eukaryota > Metazoa > Chordata > Actinopteri > Cypriniformes > Danionidae > Danio > Danio jaintianensis. The sequence goes on along the minus strand of CAIGQV010000818.1, from coordinate 2,679,623 downwards.
GGTTAGGTTCAAGGTTAATGCAGTTATTACCAAGATATTCTAAATATTGTATGTGACCCTGGACTACAAAACCGGTCTTAAGTTGTATATATATATTTGTGGGAATAGCCAGAAATGTGGTTAAAAAAATTTAATTTATTATTTTAGGCCAAAAATCATTAGAATATTAGTAAATATTGCGTTCAATGAACTTTTCTAAATTTCTAACTGTAAATGTAGCATATTTAATATAAGAATTGCTAAGAACTTAATTAGGACAACTTTAAAGATTATTTGCTTAATATGTAGATGTATTTATTTATTTATTTATTTATTTTATTATTATTATTTGTTTTTTGCATCTTCAGATTCCAGATTTTTTACAGTTTAATCTCAGCCAAATATTGTCCTATCCTAACAAACCATACACCAATGGAAAACATTTATTCAGCTTTCAAATTATTTATAAATCTCAATTTCCAAAAATTGATTCTTATGACTGGTTTTGTTGTCTAAGGTCACATATGATAGTTCTGAAATAACGACTCGTATAATAATAATGACTCTAAAATAAATATCTCCAAAAACATGCAAGTAACACAATTTTGGGTGTAATTTAATTAAATTTTATACACACTTACTGTGTACTTGTCCAAAAAATTACTGTGTAACAAAGTAACTTTATGGGATTAAGAGTTGGTTCAGAGTTAGCACCTAGTTATTATTCTATTAGTGTTGTTTACTGAAGTACATAATATATAGTAAGTTGTTACAATGTTATTATTATGTCATTACTAAGTTATTATTATGATATTACTACATAATACATTACTAGTAAATTATCCATAATTACAGCACAATCAATTGATTCAAACTCCACTGTAGGATTACACACACAGTAAAAAATATTTAATCAATTATTTATGATAACATGTTGTTATGTTAATAGCATAGTTTAAGTTATGATTAACATAAAAACATACGTTAATCATGTTTCAGCTTATTTTAAAGTTATTAAAGCTGTTTTAAGTCAGTTTAATGTAATTTATGTTAAAATGAATAAGTAACTTATATAATTTAATGCAAACATTAATTTTTTTTTAGAGTGCACTACTGTTTTTTTTGTAACTACTGTTACAAAAAGTGGTAGCACTTACTGTCTATTTCGACAAGCACATATTATATACTTATCATAATAATTACAATAACTAGGTAATACTTATGTACGAAGAAACCATGAATCTACCCCTAAACTTAAACTTAATCCACATACTGTAGTTCATAGGTGCCAAAGTCAATTCCTGGAGGGCCACAGCTCTGCACAGTTTTGCTCCAACCCTAATCAAACACAGCTGATCCAAATAATTGAGGTGTTCAAAAGAATCTTGAACATCTTGATTAGTTGCATCAGCTGTGTTTGATTATGGTTGGAGCAAAACTGTGCAGAGCTGCGGCCCTCCAGGAATTGACTTTCACACCTATGGCACTTACTTTTTTACCCAGTATTTTCTTACTTGATTACACTGCGAGTACTGTAAAACAAAGTGTAACCAAAATGGTGGTTAGGTAGTCTTGTTAAAGTGTCTAAATAATGATAATTAGTTTTTTATTTGACAACTACACTAAGAAAACTCCCTAAACAAATTGCATCCAATGCAAAGTTGAGCCTCAATCAGAAACGCTCATATTCAACCAACTCCAACACTTGAACATTCAGTGTCAGTAACCTCGCTTCTCACAATCACAGTTGTTTTCACTAAGAAAAGCAGTTATGTAAAAAAAAAAACAATTATCGAACATGCACAAACAGCATCCACCTCCTTAATACATTGACAGATGTGCGACTCCAGTCGGCATGATAAGAGCATCTTTCCATCATGTACGTATATCAGTAGTTTTGAGCGAAGCATTTGTTGTTGTTGATGATTCCTGTCCCCTGAGACACCACTAACCGAATGCTATGAAAAAAGCTCATGTTGCTAACAGGACTGACATACATTAATAATGAGAGACTTTATCATAAACAAGACTTAAAAACTGCCGTGAGCAGATTGCGCGAAAGAACAAGCGCCTGTCCATGTTTGTTTGTCGATCTATGGATGATCCATATCTGTGAACGACGCGGTTTTAGCCCATAGCCAGGCTGCTCGAGGCAGCCGAGATATGAAGAGAAAGCTGAATATGGATTGGCCTCCCAGAGGCTAAGTGGGATGGCTTGTTTAATATCCCCCAATTAGAGTACAATTTGAGAGATCAGCCACTGACTAGCCCAGGCCGTCCTCACCTCTACAGAGGGCCTGTCACCTACTGTCACATACAGATACTGCAAATGTATGCGCTCAATTACGGAGCTCCGGCAGCGCGCCACGGGGCCCGGCTAAATATAAAATGGCAGCTCTGCGGCCCCCCTCCCAGAACAAAAAAAAAAAGGGTCGAGGTGGGAAATAGCGCACCAGCGTATGGTAATACCTCAGAGGGGAACGTGTGATCTCTGCCTTTAGATTTATATAGGTTTACAAGACTTAAATAAAGGGTTCTCTCCAGGGGGAGCAGCGAGGAGGAGGAAAGAGGCAATGTGAGTCTCGTTGCTGAGGATGGTGTGGTGACGAGGTCCCGCTGTGACCTGTAGTGGTGTAACGATGTGGTGGCTTCCCTGCATTGGTGATTACAGGGGGATCTGGTGCCTGTGTTCACAGCTCAGCCAAAGGCAAGGGGGTCTAATTGCTCTCAGAGGGGGTGAGGGTGAGAGAAGCAAGAAGCAAGACGGCCCTCCGTATGCCATCAAAACCCAGACACGAGCGGAGCGAGGGAAGGAGAACGAGCCCAAGCTTCTGAAGGAAAGCAGGATGAGATGGTAGGAGAGGGAAGGAGATAGATTGTGAGAGAGGGCTCCTTTATTAAAGCTAGTGCTAATTGAGATAGGAGCCAAATAATGGAGGATGACACTTTAATGAAGACATGCTATGTGCCGCTACTTCCTCTCACTCCCTCGCTTCCTGCCAAAGAAGAAAAGAGAGAGAGAGAGAGAAAGAGTGGGAGAGGAAACAAGCACGCACATTTCTGCTGGTATATTACAAGAAAGAAAGACATAATGTGGAGGTATCCTCGCTGAGCAGTAATGCGTTTTTGGAGCCGTGTCAAAAACACTGAGGGTAGATGTTATTGTTCCCCTGTGTTAAAACCCAATTACGCAAACCGGAGTGTGATTGCATTCACCAGCGCCGCATCTATACCTACAGCTCCACTCGCTGGAAAAAAAAAAAGAGACTGTCTTCATTGAACTTCCCGAAAAAAGGCAGCCATTTGCATGAGTGTTTTTAGTGGAATTCATTGCATTCATGATTTGACGTAAATTTTTTCAGCTTATAAAGTAGCTAAATTTGTACCGAGATATTTAGAAAATCACCTTGCAATAACATTTAGATGTTAGATATGTATATATTTAAGTTTTATGTTCAGTATTATGCACATGCCTTCAAGCTTTAAAAAAAATAAAGAAAAATTATGTAGAAAGCAAAGAACAGAAACTTTAAAATAATGATCCATTAGTTAATGTATTTACTAACATGAGCAAACAGTTAGTAATACACTTACTCCGGTATTTATTTATCTTTGTTGATGTTAGTTAATGTTATTTAAGTTAAATAACGTTAGTTCATGTTAACTCATGGTGCATTAACCAATGTTAACAAGCACAACTTTGGATTTTAATAATGCATTAGTAAATGTTGAACTATGATTATTAAATACTTTACAAGATTATTCATAGTTAGTTTAATGTTAGTAAAGGGTTACCTCAAAAACGTACATACATACATGTTGTTCTACCTCCTATTTTAAATAAAACAAGGGTTTTAAGCAATAAAACAACCATGTGCTGACATATCTAGACATTTATGGTAAATAAATAAACTACAAATGGACATCACATTCTATGCTTATTTATTCAACTTAAGTACTTATAGTAGTACTAATCATTATCTAGAAAAGATCTCGTTAGAATTTCTAATTTTCAGGTTGTAATTAACAACATTGTATTGTAAATAATACATAAACCTAAGTGGGTTTAAAAGACAAAAGTGTCACTAACTGACATTTAATATTCAGTGTAGGCTTAAAAAAGGTCATGAAGATTGTATAATTACTGTAATACAGAAAAAAGGTAGTTTTAAATAGTTTTCTAGTGTGTTTAAGATCCACACAAGAGCATATTTTCATCACAGCCATTTTTAACATCATAGCTAACAATTAGCATTTGACCTTCAAATCCCTTAATGTAATTATCTACTTAAATTCAAAACACTAAAGGAAATCAACAATAAAAGAGTGTCACACCACAGAATAGTAAACATGATCAAGATAAAACTGACTGGCAAAAAAATAAATAAAATAAATACTTAAAAGGAATCAAGCTTTGCATAAGGACGATTTCCAATAAAGTCCCCTTTTCTAAAATAATAAATTTTAACAATAATAATAAAAATTAATAATACTTTACCAATAAGTAAAAAAAGCTGAATGAGTAAACTGAAAATTAATTCTAAAATATACTACTTAAATGACTTTAAGTTATCTGTTTATTTACAGTACTTAGCCCAAGTACAAACTTGGTGGGCTGATTTCTGATGATGTCATGATTTTCTTGATATTATTGATGCTTTATCAAATGTTCTCATACAAAACATTACAATTGCCTTTACATGCAGTTATTGCAAATGACCCATAACTTTATAAATAAAATAAAAATTCTTAAAAATTGAAAAGTACAAAAAAAAAAAATTTAATCTATGAAAATGAGGAAAACACTTATCCTGCTCTAGTTTATGGTGTTTTTGTTTATCTTTTAATGAAAAAAAAAATAAACCAACCATTTTTGTCATTCTGCTCCATCACATGGCAGAATTTAAATGAGTAAATGATTACATAAAATCTAAACCAGTTAATAACATTTTGAGCTTAATATTTTGCCCTTCTGCACTTAACTTCTCCACTGGTGAGTGCACAGAGGAGTTTGAGACTCATGACAAAAGCCATTACTGATCTCACTGCGGTGATGAATGGCCTTTTATATCCTCTCACACCTACCATCACAACAACTGTGCTCATCAAGCTAAAAACACCCTGAATGTATGAGTTTATATGTGCAGCCACTTCTGAGGGTTTCTGACCCAGGGTCAGTCTGTCATGGATAGGTGCTGAGAGAGCACTTCAACCTGTATAATGAGCTGTTCAATTATATAACATTCAAATTAGATGACACTGTCATTTTTTTTCCAACCCAACTCTATAAAACCCACACATATGAAAAAAAGTGTGCCTCAGGCAGCATTCTTGCAAAAGTTGCATTGCTTCTTGCAAGTATAATGTCCAGTAAATGGGTCTAAAATGGTGTAAAATTTACTCCAAAGCAGCTAAACATCTGTGGCATCCTTTTAATATTCAAGCACATTACAGCAGTTCAATAGTCAATTGGACAAACTGGTGCTAAAAGGTTAAAGGATTAATTCACCAAAAATGAAAGTTCTTTTATTAATTACTTGCCCTTCTGTAGTTAAAAATCTCTAAGACCATCATTCATCTTCATAACACAAATTAAGACACTTTAGATGAAATCAGAGAGCTCTCTAATCCTCCATATACAGCAAGGGTCTAGAGACATTCAAAGTCCAGAAAAGGAACTAAAAACATTGTCAAAATATTTTAAGTGACTTGAGCGGTTCAACTGTAATTATACAAAGCTCTACGAACACTCTTGTGTGCTTATAAAAAAAAAAATTATAAAAAAAAAAAAAAAAAAAAAAAACTGTAAATTTCAGATCAGATTAGGGTGCGTGTTTAATACACGCAATATAATGTGTTGCACTACTGACTCTAATGGCAATATGTTGTACTGGCTGTTGTTAATGCGCACTCTAAACTCACAGGAAAGAAGAGGCATATATACAAAATCATATTTACATTTCGCATAGTGTTCATGGAGCTTGGTATGATTACAGTTGAACCTTGAAGTCAAATAGAATATTTTTTGTTCCTTTTCTGGACTCAAGATCATTGCTGCATTTGTAATTTTCTCAAATTTAATTTGTGTTTGAAAGATGAACAAAGATCTCAGGGGATTAGAATGAAATGAAGTAAATAGTAACATAATTTGTACTTTTTGGTGAACTAATTCTTTATTGCTTCATTATGGTTTAAACACAAAAAAATATATATATATTATTAAATATATATATATATATATATATATATATATATTATTTTTTTAGGGTGCACGGTGGCGCAGTGGGTAGCCCGTTCACCTCACAGCAAGAAGGTCGCTGGTTCGAGCCTCGGCTGGGTCAGTTGGCGTTTCTGTGTGGAGTTTGCATGTTCTCCCCGTGTTCGCGTGGGTTTCCTCCGGGTGCTCCGGTTTCCCCCACAAGTCCAAAGACATGTGCTATAGTTGAATTGGGTAAGCTAAATTGTCCGTAGTGTATGTGTGTGAATGAGTGTGTATGGATGTTTCCCAGAGATGGGTTGCAGCTGGAAGGGCATCCGCTGCGTAGAACATATGCTGGATAAATTGGCGGTTCATTCCGCTGTGGCGACCCCAGAATAATAAAGGGACTAAGCCGAAAAGAAAATGAATGAATGAATATATATATTTTTATATATTTTTTTTTTCAACTAAGTTTTCACCTTTAATGGCCAGGACAGTAGAGACTACAGACAGGAAAAGTGAGGGAAGCAAAGAGAGAGGAAGGATCGGCAAAGGACTTCGAGCTGGGAATTTAACCCATGTCGCCGTGAGCACCTTAGGGGTACAGTTGTATGTGCTGACACACTAACCACTAGGCTATTGCCGCAGACAAAGCAAAAAAATATATTTTCTAAGGAAACAATAAAAAATGCATTTGATAACACCACCATGATTTTCTAATTCATTCTAAAGCAACCTTAATCAAAAGTGCAACATTGTACAAACTTGTACAAAAAATTGTAAAAAAAAAAGTCATATATATGAAGATATGCAATGCAAACTTTAAAAAGTACTAGTTTAAGAAGCAAACACTATGGTGAAAGTGTTTAGAGGCAATACATTGAATCAAGGAACTATGTCAGTTGAGCCAACATTAAAGGGATAGTTTTCTGTCACTCTAGACTAAAGCAGCGGTCACACTGGACTTTTCTCACCATAGACTTCCATTCATACGCACGAGAATGCATCAGACCGGAAACGCAAGCTCGTGCGACAAGTTTCGCAGTTAGCTGGTGTGTTCAAGCTTGGTGAACTCTGACCTGCGAAATCGCATCACATGACTGAGTAAGACCAGTTGAAGATCAAAACATGACCTCTCTGGACAGAAATTGAATATATGAACCAATCGCTTGCTTTTTAAATGTCTAATCATCTTGTTTAATCCCGCCCCTTTTCGCAGTGCCGTACTACAGAATTTCGCATGCTCAAACTCGAGTGTGCATTACTCTCAACTTGTTATAAACCTGTTTGAATTTCTTTCTTCTGATGAACTTCCATAGCATCTTTTTTTCCTAATAAGAACGCCACCCGTTTCCAATATTCTTTAGAATATCTTCATTTTGGTTCAACAGAAAAAAAGAAACTCAAAGGTTTAGAACCATGACTGTCAGTATTTTTCTGTAAATTTTGGGGTGAACTATCCCTTTAACTGATATTCTGCTCTGTAATAATTTGCATAGAAAGAAATAAAATTAGTTAGTGTATTACTTTCTTTCTTCAAGTTCTGCAGAAATGTTAGTAGAGGTATGTTTTAATAGCTAGTTTTTTTTTAAAAAAATGACAAATAAAGTTCATGCACACATTTGAGTTATTCGTATTTCGAGCCTTTTCCCCCCAAAACACAGAGTAACTTTGTTAAACGCTAGCAAAAGAGACAGCACTGCTTCAATAAATGTGTAATGAATCTAATCATCTTAGTAATCACTGCTTAATATGAACAATACCTCCTTGTTACAAAGTAACAAAGCTTTATTAAGCATTACTTTAGCTGTTGTCCTAGATTTGACCTTTGTTGATTAAAATTAGATTGAACACAATCAGGCATACAAGTGTTACAAAAGCTCTGCAGTAATTGCCAATTAAGACTTTCTTGAGGAGCAGGTGTGCAGAGGAAAACAACGAGTAAATCCAGCCGGCGTCTTGTATGATGCTGTTGTTAATTCCCTGAGCTGAGCTGCTGTGTGTCTGAAGCGCACCGGGAGGATCTCTGGTCATTATAGGCTGAGGTGTTGTCGTGGCATTTGGGAATTCTGCTGAAGTAGTCGATTTAGCTCACAGTGACCCCAGAACATCACCCTACCCTCTTTATCTCTTTGTCTCTCTGCACGCTTTCGCTTTATTTACAGGATGTCTTTTATTTACTTTGGTTTGTAGTAGTCTTAGTTTCACATACATGCAGTTTTGTCATGATTAATTTTGTACCATTTTTTTTTTTTCTGTTCGGCTGTCATTGGACCACTTCATGACATCACTGCCTTTCAACTTTGTAAAATCTAACAACAGTAAAATAAGTTCAAAATATTTTCTTAATACACAGACAACTAAAATGTCAAGAAATTATATCTGTCTATCTATCTATCTATTAAACAGCGACAGGTTTGACAGATTCATGCTAATTGCTAGCTAACAGGTTCAAACTCTCATTTGCTCATGCTCATTCTCCACTTGTTTCAGACCTGTTTGAATTTCTTTATTATTTTCTTTATAACACAAAATAAGATATTTGGGAGAATGTTACGGGTCATCATTGACTTCTATGGTATATGTTTTTTCCAACAATGCAAATCCATGGTTACTTGTTTCCAGCATTTTAAAAATATTAAATGCCATAAAATGGCAGCAGTCTTAACACTGCATAAAGCGTCAATAACTGAACATTAGCCTATAGAAGAGGGAGATAAACTTATGTTTAAAACATTGTTTGCCAAGGTTTTGGGGTGAGGATAATAAATTATTTTTATTTTATAGAAAAAAATAATAATTTAAACTTACGCCACAAACATAGCTTAACAATGAGGTTATATTTACGGAAAAAAAAAACAATTATAGTGACGAAGATTCCAAAAACATTACCCTTATCTTAGCCCTGCTATGTTTTGAAATCACAAATTTATTCTTTCTATCCATCTCTTAAAGACGCAAAAGGCACCATTTTCATGCAATGACCCTATTCTTCTTAATTGCTCGGTAGCGCCATCCAGCGGTAAATATTGTTTTCCTTCAACTTCTCTCTCTCCTCTCCCTGCTTTCACTCTTTCCACCAAATTTCAGTGCTATAGCGTGTGATAGTAAAAAATGAGCCGTCTTTAACAGGGGGAGCTAAGGTTCTTTTGATTGAAGTGAGTGATTTTCACAAGCGCACCTGCGTAAAATTGATGATGATGCTGTTGAAATCATTTATTACAACTTTACTAAGATGAATATGAGCTGTGTTTTCTCATCATGCAAATGCAGGCGGATAATAAGGCCTCTCTTTCTCTGGAGACAGAAAGCGGGGGAACTTTTCCATCTTTCCCTCCATTTTTTCCCCCTCCTCATAGTTTCTGGTTTTGCTCCAATGAAAAAGATATCATTTCTTTCTCTCGGCGAAGTGCGGCGAGCGCTCTGTCATCTTCGACCACTGCATTAGGTGATAGGCAGACAAAAGGAGAATGCATTATAGCGTGCGAGGATCAGATTGGGAGCACCGCCGCTGAGGCCTATCAATCATCCGTCATGAGGACTCGGCGCGGGATTGCACATCGACTGATCCCGATCGTCGCCAGCAAAGCTTGTGTGCTGTACTTTGCATGACCCAACCTGTAAACATCATCCAACAAAAAAAAAGCACCTGTCACTTTCTTCAGGCACCGAGGCGCACAAAACGCTCGCTGCGGGAAATGTGCACATTCGACAAAAGCGCAACTTGGTATTCAAATCACTTTGGAGTTCAATTCGTTCAGTTACAGCTCCAGCTCAATGGGTGGTGATTATAGTGTCATTGTCTCTTCGTTTGTTTGTTTGTTTATTCATTTTCTCTTTATGAGACTTCCGCATTCCTCAGCTTCAAGTTAATTTAGATGCCCTGCTGAGGTGCTCCTATTCCACTTGCGATATTAAAGACACACCTCATCATGTTGAGCTGCCCTTCCTACAGAACGAGGGAGGAAAACGAATGAAAGAGACGATGGAGGGAGAACGGATACTCGTCAGCTGATGTTAGCATGAGCGCTTTGGCCAGGAAAACAAATGAATTTGATTACAAATGCACTTCTGCAAAAAAAAAAAAAAAAAATCATTAGTCCAGGCGGGTGGAACCGCACAGATTTGGAATACAAAAAGGACATTAAAATGGCCTCGGCGAGACAACCAATCTGAAAATGTAAATGTGTGCAAGAGACAGTTGCGGACTGTAAGTAATTACCTGAGAGAAGAGAAGCAAGCAGAAAGGTTTGCATTAAAGCACTGAGTAGGTCATTACACCATAACGGAGGTTGATGCTGGCTTTTCTGATGATGTTTTACACTTGGCTCATTTGGCAATTGAAAAAAAAAAGGTATTTAGCTAAATATTTAAACAGGATTTCAATTGATTATTGTGCTGAACTTGTTACTCTTTTAAATAGAGAGATTTGTTTATAATATATTTAAACAATCTTGTCAGGCATACTGAGAGGAGGATCAGAGTGACATCTGATATTTGACTTTCACAAAAGTTACTGAAACACAAAACACATTTCACTTGCTTTCATATGCTTTCTATTTATATGACTCATTCCAGAATTGAGTTTTCATCATTTCATCATATTATTGTTTTTAAAAAAGCAAATGAGAGATTCACTATAATATTACAGTAACAAAGCCGACACATAATTAATCTACTATTGGTGTATCCAAAACATTTTGTACGAATTAATGAGAAGAATAATAATCCTTCCAGAGGTTAAGTTAAATGCGAGAGGAAGTGACATCAAGTATTTTTATATCAATGCTTTACAGATTGTTATGTTTTTTTGTAATAAATGCAACAGAATTATCAGAACGTAGAGACCGACACAATTTTTTATTTTTTTTATCAGATCAGATGAGAATATCAGACAGAGCTTTATTGCCAGGTATGTTCACACATACGAGGAATTTGCTTTCGTGACAGAGCTTCTACAGTGCAACAGAATTACAGAGACAGGACAAAAAAATCAGATAATAAATATATTTTAAAAACAAAAGTAAATAGTGAATGCAAATATACAAATTGACAAGTGTATGTACAGGTATATTACTATATACAACGTTATATGGCAGCTGTTATGTGCAAATTGGCATGTAAGTATGTTGTTAAATAAGTGTTTATGTATATAAAAAGTGTATAGCAAGTAGTGATGTTTGTTTCATAATTACTATCATCAAGTGTTCATGAGATGGATTGCCTGAGGGAAGAAACTGTTTCTGTGTCGGGCTGTTCTGGTGCAAAGTGCTCTGTAGCGTCGACCAGAAGGTAAAAGTTCAAAGAGGCAGTGTGCTGGGTGTGAGGGGTCCAGAGTGATTTTGGCAGCCCTTCTGCTTGCTGTGGATAAGTACAGTTCTTGGAGAGTAGGGAGGGTTGTACCAGTGATTCGCTTAGCAGTCCGAAATATTCGACGTAGTCTTCAGAGGTCAGATTTCGTAGCTGAGCTAAACCAGACAGTTATTGAAGCGCAGAGGACAGATTCAATGATGGAAGTGTAGAACTGTTTCAGCAGCTCCTTCGGAAGGTTGAAGTTCCTCAGCTGACGAAGGAAGTACAACCTCTGTTGAGCTTTTTTGACAATGGAGTCAATGTGAGTGTCCCACTTCAGATCCTGAGAGATGGTGGTGCCCAGGAACCTGAATGACTCCACTGCTGCTACAATGCTGTCCGTGATGCTCAGTGGGGGGAGAGCAGGGGGGTTTCTCCTGAAGTCCACTATCATCTCCACTGTTTTGAGCGTGTTCATCTCCAGGTTGTTGTGACTGCACCAGACAGCCAGCTCCTTAACCTCCTGTCTGTAAGCAGACTCGTCACCGTCCTGAATGAGGCCAATAAATGTGGTGTCGTCTGCAAACTTCAGGAGCTTGATAGAAGGGTCCTTTGAAGTGCAGTCATTCGTGCACAGGGAGAAGAGCAGAGGGGAGAGGACACACCCCTGGGGGCGCCAGTGCTGATTGTGCGGGTACTGGATGAGAATTTTTTCCAGCTTCACCAGCTGCTGCCTGTCGGTTAGGAAGCTGTTGATCCACTGACAGACAGAGTTGGGCACTGAGAGCGGAGTTAATTTGGGCAGGAGAAGTTTTGGGATGATAGTGTTAAAAGCCGAGCTGAAGTCAACAAACAAGATCCTCACATAGGTCCCTGGTCTGTCTAGGTGTTGCAGAACATAATGCACTCCCATATTGACTGCATCATCCACAGACCTGTTTGCTCTGTAGGCAAACTGAAGAGAGTCCAGTGAGGGTTCAGTGATGTCCTTTAGGTGGGCCAGCACCAATTTTTCAAAAGACTTCATGACCACAGATGTTAGCGCCACCGGTCTGTAGTCATTTAGTCCTGTAAGTTTGGGTTTCTTTGGGATGGGGATGATGGTGGAGCGTTTGAAGCAGGAGGGCACTTCACACAGCTCCAGTGATCTGTTGAAGATCTGGGTGAAGATGGGGGCCAGTTGGTCAGCACAGGATTTTAGACAGGCTGGTGTTACAAAATCTGGGCCTGGTGCTTTTTTCCTCTTCTGTTATTGGAAGACCTGGTGCACATCATCTTCACTGAACTGAAGTGCAGGTGTAGGAGAGACGGGGGGTGGTGGAGGTGTTAATGGTGGTGTGAAGAGCAGTTCAGAGTGGGTGTGGGGTGTTTTCTCAAACCTGCAGTAAAACTCATTCAGGTCGTTTGCAAGTCGTTCATTGTCTACAGTGCTGGGGGATGGTTTCTTGTAGTTTGTGATATTTTTCAAACTTTTCCACACGGATGCTGAGTCGCTGGAAGAGAACTGACTCTTTAGTTTCTCAGAATAGTTCCTTTTTGCCACTCTGATCTCCTTTTCCAGTGTGTATTTGGCCTGCTTATACAAGGCCCTCTCCCCGTTCCTGTAAGCAACCTCCTTGGCCTGACCTAGCTGTCTGAGTTTTACAGTGAACCATGGTTTGTCATTGTTGTATGTGAGTTGAGTCCTGGTAGGAATGCACATGTCTTCATAGAAACTGATATAAGGTGTTACAGTCTCTGTAAGCTCGTCCAGATCGTTTGCAGCAGCTTCAAAAACACTCCAGTCAGTGAGGTCGAAACAGGCTTGTAGATCCCGCTCTGTTTCGTTAGTCCATCTTTTCACAGATCTTAATACAGGTTTGGCTGTTTTCAGTTTCTGCCTGTAGGTTGGTATGAGATGAATGAAACAATGGTCAGAGTGCCCCAAAGCTGCTCGTTGGACAGAGCGGTATGCATCCTTTATTGTGGTATAGCAGTGATCCAATATGTTACTGTCTCTTGTGGGACATGTAACATGGTGTCTACATTTTGGCAGTTCGCGGGATAGTTTTGCTTTGTTAAAATCCCCGAGAATTATTAAAACAGAGTCCGGGTGTTGTTGCTCTATTACCGTGATCTGATCAGCTAGTTTCTGTATCGCCAGGCACGCGTGCGGAGGAATGTAAACACTGACGAGGATGAACGAGCAGAACTCACGCGGCGAGTAGAAAGGCTTACAGTTAATAAACTGCACATCTTCTTTACATCTGTACACCACCTTTCATTGATGTAAAAGCATGTCCCACCACCCCGCGATTTCCGCGTTGATTCTCTGTCGCGATCTGCTTTGAAAAGCTGAACAGCCCGGTAGATGAAGCGCGTTGTCCAGTATGGCGTCGTTCAGCCAGGTTTCCGTGAAACACAGAGCAGCAGAATGCAAAAAATCCCTGTTTATCTGAGAGAGCAGAATGAGTTTGTCTATTTTGTTGGGTTGAGTTTCACAAGCGCGCCTGCTCGCTTCCCTCATCTGCGTGCCCGAAAGCGTTTGAGCAGCACCGCGGCTCCGCTGACTACAATGTCCAACAAAACATCACATAAATCCAAGTCTGGCAAAAACATTTGGTGGTGCATGTGTCCAAATGTCCAACAATTCGTGTCTGGTGAAGCTAATTGAAGGAAAGTGACTCAAGACGGGACAAACTAACAAAAACACAAAAACAACTGCAGAGCACGACACGGAGGCGACCATCTTTGACGATGGCGGCCATCGTCGTCGGCGCCATCTTTTATAACACAAATTACAAATAATACAGAAAATAGATGTTTATTTTTAACTATGTATTTAATTATTTAATTAAGTATAGTAAACACACAAAATATCTAAATTAAACTTAATTATTTGATGATAATTTAAGATGAAATTAAGATTTAGGAGGCAGAGACTGTCAAAAATGTGTAGTTGGTGTCTTTAAGTTAATATTTTAAGATAAAAATGTGGCTAAATACACATCCAAATACTAGTTTTAGCAACATAGGCTCATTTTGAAAACGTAGCCCTACATACATTTCTGGAGATCGCGAATTATGTAGCCAGAAGTACATATGGCTGCATTTAGTCTTTAAAACGAACGCTACAGGGCGGTATGACGCTGTTCCTTTTCGCGCTTACCAGCTGACCGCTTACCTCCTTATGGATGGCTTTCCCGCTGTTACCAGTTTGTCCAGTAGCTCGCCAAGTACATCGGTGGACTTGAGACGCAGAGAGGAGTTGACCACGACGACGGGGTTCGAGTCCGGTGAAGAACAGTTCCAGAAAGCGGGTAACACAAAAACAGCAGCCAAAAAATAAAATAAACAAGTAAATAACAGGGTGCGAATGTGGTAAAATCTGAAAATGTGGTAAAAATCAGGCGAGGGCTTTTCTTTTTCTGGATTGCTTTTGAAAACTGTCGGTTGGATTTAGGGAAGTGGGTGGGCGGGTCAATAGGTGCTTTTGAAAACACTATTGGTTGGGTTTAGGGAAGGAGGAGGGTGGGTCAGTTGATCGGTCAGTAGGTCAGTCATTCAGTCAGTCAGCCACTCAGTAGTCGACAGCGGCCTCTGGTGGATATATGTGAGAACAGCAGGTGCGATTGGCACTCGTGAGAGAAATTTGAGATCTCAAAAAACGTACACAGCGGCCTCTGGTGGATTCACGAAAACAAAAACTGCAACAAAAAAAATAAAAACGTACCTCCTGGGACGTAGTTGGCGCTCTCCAGAAATGTATATAGCGGTACATTTTCAGAATGAGCCCGAGTTGAGTTTTAGAGATAACTTGATAAAACTTGTTTACTTATACAAAATGTTTTATAATTTTTGCTGTTTTTTTTTTTTTTAATAATATAAAGTTTATCTTGGAAAAACAAAATGTACCCAACAACTCTAGAATCACCCATATAGCATCACTTGATCATATATAAGTTTTGTGATAGTGCTTTGTCTATATACAAAAAATAATAATAATAATGAAGTGTGATAAAAACTAACAATGTAAAAATAAAAATGTGGCAACATTATACTTACAGTCCACCAAAAGCATTCTACAAACTGCAAGTAACTTTGCAACGACATGTCAGTTAGCAGTCATTAGTAGATAGTCTCGTAATACTTTTACGAATGCTCAAGTCACATATAATAACAACTATTTCTAAAATGGACTGTCCAAATAAAGTATAAACATAATATTTATATTATACTTTTAGTTTAGATGGACTACCTATACAGTATTAGAGATTTTAGTTATATTAAATCAATTACACAGCATTAAAGACATTCATCAGGTTGTTGACAGAATAAACCCCATAAATCCATTGTTCGTATAAGCTGAAGATCTACTTTTCTGAAATGAACACTATACGTAAAAGCCATGTGGAGTAGCAGCAAGGTCTACGACATGGAGCGGTAACTCAGTAAAAGGGGGCTGAGCACTTGTAATCCTTAATATTACCAGGACAAGATCCTCTTCATCTGTGAGCCAATCACCCTTGTGCTCTGACAGCCTATTGTGCATTTCCTCTCTCTGTGAAGAGACTCGCAGTTTCAACTTATCAGTCTCCCACAGCATGAGGTTAAGACTAGTTATACAAGATCTAGTGCTTAGTCACAGTCCGATATACTCCCATGAGCTACTTTATGCAGAGTTAGTGTTTATTACACATACCACGTGTTATATTATGTGCTCCTGGATTTAGATTAATAAAGTGCCTATAGAAAATCATCATACCCTGTGAAAATCTATACCTATAGTCACGTTACACATTGCTTTCAACAAATCTTCGGGATAAAGTTGTAGAAAGGGTAAGCTACAAAATCATTTTAAAGTCTGGAAAAGTTGGAAAAGTCTGGAAAAAAATGTCATTTGATTTCAGGCTGTATGACAAATAAAGTAATTACAGTATTTCAAAGGGGTATGGTGATTTTCTATAGGCAATGTATATTGTATGTGAACTGATTGTATTGTGGGTTCTCAAATGGTTAGAAGAGTGAGATACAGTCCAATAAATAAATCAGATAAAACTACAAATAAATCAACAAAACAAATAAATTTGATCAATCATCCCAATATTATGTAGTGATTACATTACTGCCATACATTAAAACTTAGAGGAATAAATGCCTTGAATGCACATCAGTGTAAATTACTTGCCATCTACTGGATGCGTAATGGTAATATGAGAGGTGCTTGATGAATCAGGGAACTATAGGCAATAATCCAGAAGACCATTTCGAGAGTGATAGTGGATAGCTCTGCCTCCTTTTTCAAAAGTCTGCTTATCAGTCTATTCTGAAACAGAACACCAGCTTTTCCAAACTACAATGTGCTCGTCAGTGTTTTCAAAATGCTAGTGTCGTCGTCAGGCGTAACCGTAACAAAAACTATACATTTTAAAATAAAAAAGGCACCAACAATATATTACTAACACATGATACTATGACATAAGTTTGACATATGCACATTAGTTTTAAAATGCCATTACAAAAAAAAAAACACTCCTTGTCCGGTTTTTACTGTATTTCAGAAAAAGCTAAATCTCCACCCACACTATACAACCTAAAACTCATGCTATATGTGAACATTTCACACATTGGGTATGCGCATATTTAGCCAGCATCCATACTTGCAGTCTACTGGTTATGTAATGGTCATATGAGAGGGGTTTGACGAACCAGGAAACGATACGCAATAGTCATGGCCTCCATTTTCAAAAATCTGCATTTCAGTTTGTCTATACCAGTGTTTCTCAACCATGTTCCTGGAGGACCACCAACACTGCATGTTTTGGATGTCTCCTTTGTCTGTCACACTCATTACTCATCTTTCAGTCTCTGCTAATGAGCTGATAATTTGAATCAGGTGTGTTTAGTTAAGGAGACATTTCCAAACTAAAACAGTCTTTTAGCATTTCCAAAACACTCTGTTTTCATGGAATTAAAGCTGCTGGTGTAGTTTGGAAGCCAGGAAAAACTTTTTAAAAAACCTATGTTTTAAAACAAAAATGCACTATAGTGTAAATGGTGCCAACAACATACACTGAAAAAAAATGATTTCTGTAAAATTGTTGCAAACTATTTATATCGGTTGAATTTAAACAAATTATATTTTGTAATGGTTGACTTAATTTGTTTAAATTCAGCCCATATAAATTGTTTACAACCACTTAACTTAAAAAAAAAAAATTCTGTAAATTAATCATACATGATCCTCACTGTAAAAAAAAAATGCACGTTAGTTAGAACGTAAAACGTCCATAATGATGCTTTAAAGGGAGTGGAGTAACAACTTCTTTAGAGAAAATCCCCATAACTTTTTTGTGCAAATTGTTTTTACCAGTTTTTGTGCAAATAGTTTTTTATCAAAAAGTGTTTTTTTGTTGTTTTTTTATCCAATATTAGTTTTAGTAAAAAGCATAAGCATTAAGCGCCACCTGCTGGCCTCACTAACACCACTTCTTAACCTAGTTTTCCCATGTGGTCTCCCATCCAGGTACTGACCAGGCTCAGCCCTGCTTAGCTTCAGTGAGTAACCGGTCTTGGGCTGCAGGGTGATATGGCTGTATATATTTATACAGCAGTTCTGTCTGGTTCTTGAACCTGATTGGCTGATAGCCGTGCGATATTCTGTAAATAACAGCACTCGTCCAGCCTCTTAACCCTTCACCCTTGTGTACTACTCCACCCACATACAGCGACAAGCAGAGGACACTCTACAGTTTGACAAATATTGCTGCTGTTGGGCAACATAATGTACTTGTGGCTTTTTTTAGTCAAGAATGTAGTTGTTTAGATTGCAACTATGCAGTTTATTTATAAGGATAGTGCCTATTTTAAAATATTTATAATTTCTAAGAGACAGCGTGTCGGCGGCCATTAGCCTGTCTTTGAGCAAAGCTGGAACAAAGACAGTTGACGATGTTCATCCACAAGATGGCTACAGAGACGCATAATAAGCCCTAAGAGAAAACCAGCGTAATTTTAAACTACAGCTGATCAAATCATTATTAAACAGGTAAATGACTTTCTAAGTCGATCTCTCTCTTTTGTATGTTGTAGTGCTGTATTTATACCATAGTAATATTGTGATCTCCCGATTGCAACAGATAAATACTGGGAGATATCTCTGTAGACTGATGGCATTTCATGCAGTTCAGCCTTATAATCTTAAAATGTGAGCAAAATCACCTGTTTTGTCATCACTTTAGACATTACGCTAGAGATTCATTCAAATACTAGCTCTAAAGTGACGTTGGTGAATTAGTAACAGCTTCTGCTGTACTCACGTCAGCTGCAGATGTGAATGAATGGCAGAAGAAAGTAGTTCCTCTTACAAAAGGGTTTTGAGACTCTCCGTGTTTGATTTTCTTTTTTTATACACACGATTATGCCGTCAAACTGTTTTATAAATGCAATATCGCACTTGTAGCAGTGCGATGTGGCTGTATATCGTCACCGGTGGGACGCTAAGGCACGCACGGCTTCCACCAGTGCCTATATACAGCCACATTGCACTGCTACTCGTGTGATATTGCTCATATATATATAATTTTTAAGTAGTCTATTGTTTTATTTATTTATTTATTTATTTGTCAACTTTTACAACTTTGGCACATTTAAACCACTGCAGAAATGTTCAAGCATATAGTACATATACATTTCTTAATAAATAGCCTAGGTTACTATAAATTTAAACCATTAACGTAACCTATATATTTTTGTTTTCACAAGCTTTAGAGATGTAACGTAGATTCTGCTTTCCATAGGTCATCTATAGCTTTCGTCATGAGCCACGGCTGCATTCAAAACGGCATAAATTATTTCAAAATGCACTTCGAAGAGAGCGCAATTATCAATATGAAGATCGCTCAAACTGAACTGTAAAAAAAACTTTGAAAGCAAATAACACGTAAGAGAGATGGCTTTAATGTTTCTTTTTTTTTTTTTTTATCAATCTGAGTTTAAATGTTGGAACGTTCTAAATGAATAGGGCTTAGGGGGATAACTGGGAATAGAACACAGCCAGGAACTGGAATGATTCTAACAACAGCTCTAGAGGTGTAGTTGCAAACATACAAGTTTGTGGCGCAGTTTGCAAATGATCATTGATACAATGCATTTGGGAAACACCAAATCAACAAACTATGTTTGGAACGACAAAACTTGTGACTTTAGTTGTCCAATGATGGTTTTCGTGAACGCACCCCTGATTTATGATTTATTGCGTTTCAGATAAATGATCTCCGTCCACACGGTACACCCTAAAATGCATGCTACATGATCATTCACGCTTACTGGGCATATAAAAAATGTTCTACCATTTGTTCTTGCCATTTACAGGTTGCATAATGGTCATATGAAGGGGGCTTGACGAATCAGGGAACAATACGCAATAGTCAGGTTAATTTTACCAAAGTCTGTGTGGATGCCAGGCAAACAACATTAACCTGAACAAAACATATAAGTTTTAAAACAAAAATATTTACTAATGTAAATAGCACATAGAGAACATGATAATACTGCAAATGCAAGAAAAAAAGAAGGCAAGAAAGCCTCTATTGGGGCAATTTAGGACCTGTATTTGCCCTAAGAACTATACCTTAAAGGGATAGTTCACCCAAAAAATGAAAATTGTCATCATTTACTCACCCTTCACTTGTCAAAAACTTATTTGAATTTCTTTCTTCTGTTGAACACAAAACAAGATATTTAGAAAAGTGCTGGATGCTAGGACCCATCGACTTCCATAGTTTGTTTTTTTCATAAAGCTGTAAAACCACGAGGCAAAGTAAATGATGAGGTAATTTTCTTTTTTTTTTAAGTGAACAATCCCTTTAATTGTTTGTGGCATAGATTCAACAAGGTTCTGGAAACAATTTAGTGTCAGCTGCACATATGTGACGCAAATCTCATTTTCCAGCACATCTCAAAGTTCTTCTATTATAATGAGATCCGGTGACTGTGGAGGAAATTTGAGTTTAGTGAACTCACGGTCATGTTCAAGGAAACAGTGCAAGAGGATTTGAGCTTTGTGTTATAGTACGTTACCCTGCTGGAAGTAGAGTTCACATGATGGGTACACTGGGAATATATAGGGATGGACATGGTAAACAAGCAATACTCAGGTAGACTGTGGCATTTCTGCACATTTCCGCATTTCGATTCTGCCTTGTTTCAAAGGTTCAGACTGATGGTCATGAGATAGAGGTATGACATCCGGAAAGGTCTGTGAGCTGGGACTCGAACTTGGGACACCCGGAGTTTGCCTTATAGGGTTATAATACCCTTACAGGGTTATTATAGGTTTATAATACCCTTTTTCACCAGCACGAACCAGATGATAGTTCAAAGCCAGTGTTAGAGCTGGTTCTTGCTGCTTGCTGCTATCAGTTTTTTTTTAGTCTGATCATTCATTTTCCACTTCCACTCACTCACTTTCTCTTTCCCAGACCCTGCACTGTAAAAAAAAAAATCTGTTAATTAACAGTTTCCGCATTTTGTTTTCTGGTTATTTAAAGTTGTGAGTCGCATTATGGGACCTTGATCTTTGCTCTGTCAACTTTTGATGTTAAAAATTCAACTCTAACAAAGTGACTTTTATTGACATTTTAGTAGTTTGAAATAATATAATGTATAAGAAATAATATATAGAGAAATAAATCTGTAAAATAACAGAAAATATACTGGCAGTTTATTACGAGGTTTCGTAATATACTGCACAATACCAAGCCTGACAATATAGCCTTTTAAACTATTAAAAATGTTAATACCAGCCACTTTTTCTAACGTTTCAAGGTTAAATGTTGTTGGAAGAAAGATTAAGCTCCCATAATGCAATTCAAAAACATAAATTAACAAGGAAAAATAAAAACATGAATGACAAAATAAAGAAAACTGCTAATTTATGGATTTTTTTTTTTAAAGTGTATGATTGTTTATGAAAATCCCAGTAGATCAGCAGTTTCTGAAATACTCAGATCAACCCATCTGGCACCAACGATAATGCCAAATTCACAGTCACTTAAATGACGTTTCTTTCCCATTCTGGTGTTCAGTTTGAACTTCAGCAGATCCGTTTGACCACATCTACACTGAGCTGCTGCAATGTAATTGGATATTTGCGTCAAGCAGTGAAACAGTTGTACCCAATAAGTGGCTCATACATTTTGTTCTTGTTTATCAAAACGAATGTGGATTCAATCTATCTGCGGAAAAGTAAAATGTTCGGGGATTTTCCATCACTTTGTTCGACTTCCCCTCTTTTACTCTCCTCTGAGATGCTTAATTTACCACTGTAAGTTCGTCCCTCTCTTTCTTTCTCTCTCTGTACATCATCTTATTCTCCATTTCCCCCATTCTCCGCCTTTTCTTCTTTTTTCTTCTCCATCTTCTTATCAGGATAATAAAACGATCTTAAAAGTGTCTGCATAGGCTACTCTTTCATATGCTTCTGGTTATTGCATTGCAAATTTAGGGCCCCTCCGGAGTCCAGTAAATCCTTCAACAAATGTCTTCAAAAAAGTGTGTCTGGAGGTGACGAGATGCAGGCCTGGGAGGAGTGAGGTAGAAAATAGACTGCAGTGCTTGAAAATGACTTTTTCTCCTTTCTCGCTTTGCCTCTCTCTTCCCTTTTTCTTCTTCCTCCCTCTCTTTCTCTCTCTCTCTCTCTCTCTCTCCCCAAGCCTCCTTATTTCTCTCTCATAGATCATTAGAAGGTTTTAATTAAAGGTTGGAGGATTAGTCCAGTTAGCCGCAGTCGTTTGTGTTTCTTTTTTCTTTGTTTTTCTTCTCTGTACTCGCTTTTTCTCTGTTCTTCTTAGCAGCGCATCCTGGAGCACAGCTATTTAAGGGTCTGATTGAGGGAGTGGATGTAAATACGGTGTGTGTGAAGCTCATATCTGTGTGTGTGCGGTTCAGGTAAGAGATTTTTTTTGGCGCTGTGTGGAGTAAGCGGCCCTCTGTATTAAGGCAGCACAGTGATCAAAGACATCCACCCACATGGCTTGAGATCTGAAGGAGCTGGTTTCCCTCTGGGTGAAGCTGACTGCAGGGGAGACCCTCGCTCCGGGAGTAAAGAGCTGAACGAAAGCTGCCGTCAGATCAGCAGGGGCCCGCAGGGGGTCTCACCTCAATCGCTTCCTACTGTGTTCACCTGAGGGCAGTCGCAGTCACAGAACTACTCGGAAAATGCAAATCCACACCATTCCTGCACCTAGAATACGAATACTCGTGCGTTATATAAACATTTACGCTTGCGTAACTTTGGGTTCTACTATTGTCCACATGATGATTCAACAAGACTTTTCTGTTAGGAAGGACACATAAGAATACAAATGAATTGAAAATGATTATACTGTATGCTTTTACATCAGCTTAAGTAATCTGTTCATTATTATTTATTTATTTCCTTACTTGGTTGTAAAATGTAAAATAATAATATATATATATATATATATATATATATATTTTTTTTTTTTTTTTTTTTTTTTTTAACAGCAATGATAATAATAGTTATAATAATTATGCACCAAGAAGATGATGATTAAAAAGAAGAATTTAAATATGTATGTTATATATAATTATTCTTATAAGGTATTAATTATGATTATATAATTATATAAATTAAATCACATCTTAACGTGTTTTAATTAACTACCCTTGACAGTTAAATGAATAATGACTAATAATAATAAGTATAATTATTTTGTATTTTTAGTAGTAGTAGTAATAGTTATAATAGAGCTATTTACAGTTGAGTCCTGAATCACTTGAGTTATTACTTGTAACCTAGTGTAGCTTGTTAACTGATAGTTTTTAACTGATTCAGTCAAGTAATAATAATAATAATAATAATAATATATTAATAATAGTAAATCTGTCACAATAATATTACTATCAGAACAGGTAGATTAGGCTACATGCACCTTCTTTAGGCATGGATCAAGTATAAATAGCTCTTTAAGAGAGAAAAAAGTGTATCGTTTCTGAGAAAAGTTTTTGAGAAAATACACTAGAACTTTCAAGATCTGATTCAAAAGCAGCTTTTTAACTCTCTCTCTCTTTCTTTCACTGTGTCTCGTTCTTCGTCTCTGTGTGCTGCGAGTGCCGTCAGAATGCAGGTGCGAATGACAGTGCAGTATGGCAGCATTTGATGGCCTTGACAGCCTGTCAGAGGGAAATCACTGCCACATGGCTCTCCTCTCTCTCTCTCTCTTGCTCTTTTTCTCCCTGTATCTGTGACTGGTTGAAGGCTTGACCCTTTCAGCTGGTCCCGCTGCTCACGTCATCACTGTCTCTCTGCTGCTCTCTTTTTGACAGAAGACATGAGCCACTGGACACGCCGGAGACTGGACAGGTGAAGCCCACCGAGTGCATACACACACACATATATGCAGATACTCACAAACACACACACACAGACACACGCATGCTCACACATGCATATATGTATACACACAGACATGCATATACACATAGGTGCACATAAATAAACTGCTAAACATTTAATTAAATACATTTTAGAAAAGTAAATACTACAAAAATTTAATGCAATCAGTCAGGTAATATGGCAAATACCCTCTGATTCACAAACAAACAAATAAATAAATGCCTCAGTTGTTAACATTAGTAAATACATTGATTAACGTGAGCTAATGATGAGCATAATAGTTTTACAGCATTTATTAATCTTTGTTAATGCTAGGAAACACAAATATGCATGTTCATCTTAGTACAAAGATACAAACTTTGAAAGAGTTTAAGTAACGTAAATGTTGAAATTTACATTAAGATTAATAAGTGCTGTTTAATTTTGATGTACATGTTTTTGTTTATGTTACCTTAAAAATGTTCATTCATTTATTTTCCTTCGGTTTAGTCCATTTATTCATCAGGGGTCATCACAGCAGAATGAACCGCCAACTTATCCAGCATATGTTTTATGCAGCAGATGCCCTTCCAGCTGCAACCCAGTACTGGGAAACATCTATACACACTCGTTCACACACATACACTACAGCCACTTCAGCTTATTCAATTCACCTATAGCGCATGTCTTTGAACTGTGGGGGAAACCGGAGCACCCGGAGGAAACCCACGTAAACACGGGGAGAATATGCAAACTCTACACAGAAATGCCAACTGGCCCAGCCGGGACACGAACCAGCGACCTTCTTGCTGTGAGGCAACAGTGCTAACCACTGAGCCACCGTGCCACCCATTATAAATGTTAATAAATAAAATATTATTTAAAGTGTCTTTTTAAAATCAATTAAACAAATATTTTATCAGTGGATGGAAATGCTGACATTCATGTTTTGTATCTGAAATTTCTGAGACTCATTAATATCTGGACTGATAAAATGCAGTATCAAGTTGAAATGTTGGTTATAACCATTAAGGAAATGTCATGCAGTCAACCTAACAGTTGTGACACTTTTGCACTGTGTAGTACCAACTCGGCACAACATGGCCCAGTTTGACTCCACTTGGAGCCAAAATGGGTTGGATGATAGACATATTATTGTGTCACAGGTTTGATGTATTGTGTCACAAGTTCAGTGATGCAGATGGTGAAAATTCTCCCTGGCCAAACGTAGCCCTTTTCCACCAAGGCAGTTAAATGAGAGCCTAGTTCCAAATCACTTCTTTGTCTTTCGACACTCAAATGACCAGTTCTAATCCAGAAAAAAAATGGTTCTTAAATTGCACCCAAACATCACTGGGCTTCAAGAACGAACCGCTTGCATCATGGGTCGAGGCCAAAGTTAACAGACAAACAGAAACAGTTGCTGAACAATGCTGAACATGTTATAACAGCTTATTAACTGTCTGTCTGGAATACTTGATTCTGATTGGACAGCTGCAACATTACAAGGTATGTTATTCCCAGTTAACAACCGCTGACTAACACAGGCTCATCCGGGAACTTTGAATCTCCTTGACCGTCAGTGAATAGGCTCGCACCATCAGTGAATCGTTTCGCACCATCTTGTGAACAAATAATACGTAGGTTAGTCTTTTCTCTATTCAAACTGTTTTGTTTCTGTCAGCTTTGCAATTTTGACACATCTTGTGACTGAATAATGTGCAGGTTAGTAAATGCTCCATCAGCTCTATTTAGTTGTTTTGTTTTGTTTTACCATCAGCTTTGCATTTGATTAAAGAATAAATAAACTATTATGGTTCAGAACAATGTGTTGTGCCTAATTTAGTGTAATAAGCGGGATAATATACATCCAGTCTTTGGGGCTTCTGCATTTGCATTGCTTGGAAAGATGAGACGTATTCAGTATACATTACACCTGCCTCTACAATGGCTCTCTAGTTGTGTATGCATTTCACCATCACTGACCAAAGAGATGAAAGTCTCCTCATTAATTTTTATGTTTAGATTGTTTGTCAGATTAATGGTTTGTTTATTTAGAGTGCAATGTTAAAGTGTTGTTTGCTTTACTTGTATTATGCAGCATCTTAGTTTATCCGGAGAAGGCTTGAGTTTTACATTGTGTTCTTTCTTTGGGAAAATGTAATGGTTGCTTCAGTGGAAAAGCAAAGTACTTAGGGGCCATTCACATATCACGTCTAAAACTGTGTGGAAAAGTGAGGTATGTCGGATCTGGCCTCCCATGGTATCTGTCTTCGCTAAGCAACCATCAACCATACTCTCTGAGGATCCACCACTGGTAAACCCTTGCTGAATCTCGAATACAAGTTTTATTTATAGAGAAATTTTAAAAAATGCACTGCAGGTTTGGGTGCTTTGCACTTGTCTGAGGTCATTAGCAGTGTTGGAGAAAGTTACTTTTGAAAGTAGTGCACTACAATATTGAGTTACTCCCCAAAAAAGTAACTAGTTGCATTACTTAGTTACTTTTTATTGCAAGTAAGGGTTTACGTTACTTTTGAGTTACTTTTGCGTTACTTTTTATTACCTGGCTGAGGCTGTTTTTTTCTTTTTTCAATAGAGGAGCTCTGCAATTAACAATACACTGTATAACCTACACCTTCATTTACCTTTAAAAAAAAAAACACGTAAAAAAAACAACAATTTAGGATAAAGTTATCTTCTGAGAGCTATACATGCAGGGGACTACATTTTTCTGTTTAGTTCGAAACTGTAAAGCGGAGCCATCTATACTTAAGGTAGTGGGCTCTGCTTTGCACAATTGATCTGGTTAATCAATAAGCATTACTTCTGTTTACTGTTTAGACATAAAAAATTTCAGACATCCATTTTTTTTTTTTTATCTCAGAGAGACAGTGGGAAAGAAAGAACACAGCCATATTGACATCTGGTTTTATAGATCTGAGTGTCATCTGCATTAAAGTGAAAAGTAAGACCAAGGCTGCGCCCAAAATCGCCTACTACTCAAGTAGGTACTACATGACCGTTAGAAAAGTACGTTCTATATAGTATGTATGGAGCTCAGACATACTACATCTGAAGTGAAGTGAAGTGAAGTGTGGTGTGGCCAAGTATGGTGTCCCATACTTGGAATTTGTGCTCTGCATT
>CAIGQV010000818.1:2595499-2632072 GCA_903798115.1 Danio jaintianensis | reverse complement strand
AAATACTTTTTTTTTTTAAACAGTCACTGCTGCAGCTTCTCTCTCTGTTGCTCTCTGCCACTCATCTGTCCTTCTCTCTCTCTAATCCGCTTCCATTTTATCGCTGCTATTTGGACAGTGCTGGCAGACTGACATTTGAGTGAGTGTGACCCATAGGGTGCCTGGAGGTGTGTTTCTATGTGTGTGTAGTAGAGAAGCAGGAGCCAGTAGATAAAGCACTCGTGTAGCGGTCGTGTCATGTAATTCCCCTTTAATACAGTCGAGGCTGATTCCAGCGAGTCTAGATACACACGGGTCCCCGGAGACCTGATGTCAGTATCCAGCAGAAGCTCAGTACAGACATACTGCCATTGAGATACACACTTCTGGCTGTGTGTGTGTGTGTGTGCGTGCATGTGTGCGTGCGTGCGTGCAGGTGAGTAAAAGAGTGTGTGTGTGCATGTAAACATGATGGGATATGCATTCACACAATCAACATAACACGTCAACATTAGAAGTTTTAATGGAGTCTAATGGAGTTGTCAAACTAACACTTTTGGTGTTCACCCAGGTTAGTTTGACATGAGAGTTTAGTTTGTTTGGATGCGTGGAACACCCTTTTTCTGAAAATGGTTCATTTCTGATTGGAGAATAAAGGCCCTATATTACAGAAATGAGCAACTATCGCTGCTGATTGCTGAAATTAAGATTTTTCAGATGAACTTTACAAGTCATTTCAACATATATTAAACTCATATTTAAATAAAAAATAGTAACAGGATTATCACAGCTTAGCAAGTTAAAATAACATAAATGCTTTCATTACCGAATAACAAAGCTAAACAGCTGCCACTGTAAAGACACCAACATATTTTTGTACCCAAACTATGGGTACTAGTACTACCATTTGGTACGATGAAATGAAAGAGGAAGGGGTTAATCTACATTTTGGTAATCAATATGGCAATCAAAGTGTGAAAGAACGTCCTGGTTACATACGTAACCCACGTTCCCCGAATAGGGAACGGAGACGTGTGTCTGGTAACAGACTATGGGAGTGCGTCAGATGACCTATCGCTCTGAAGAGTAAGAAAACGGGCCAATGAATGCCAAATGAATTGGCGGAGCTCAGCTCCACAGCTGATACTGATTAGTCATTAGCGCCTATATCAGTGCCTGCTGAGGAGCGAGCCTCTAGAATTTGCCTGCTGAAGAGCCAATCACTCAGCTAACAGCTAGAGACTCAGGTGCTGTGGCAGTGGAGACGCACGTCTCAGTTCCCTATTCAGGGAACATGGGTTACGTACATAACTAGGACGTTACCCTTCATATGGGAACTCCAACGTGCGTCTGGTAACAGACTATGGCAGAGTGTATGGAAAACGCCACAGCAGCTAATCCCGTCACGTTCCTGATGTGCAGTTTGCCAAGCGAAGCGTGAGTGCACAAACATCACCAAGAGCGCAACCTTCAAACATCCCCAAGGCCCAAAACATTACAATTACATGGTAAAAATTAATAGAATTTAGATCGGGAGTCGTAAATGTGGTTTTACCTAGCTAATATAGTCTAGGGATTTTTGAAATACGACAGTACGTTGGAAAGCGTGCCAGTCCCCGAAGGGGGAGGACGCTGCGGAGACCACCTGCTACCCAAGAGGGGAGACTTGATGGTAATGGAGCATATGGACTAGCCCTAATGAGGTGGAGTGCTGGTGCTGGAGTCCTTGTCGATAAGCTGGTTAGCGGGTAGGGAAGACATGGGTACGCCTGGTCAGGGGGAACACTCCGTGGCTGAAATAAGCATATGGCGGCGCATAGCTGGCACCGAACCTCAGTATGTGGGTAGACCAAACGGGCATACCAGACATCACACTGAGCCAGGCACTCGACTCCAGCTCCGAGTCGGGTGCTGGGGACCTCGGAGGAATTCTCTAGGGTTCGCCGAGCGGGAAACTTACTAGCAGAATAGAAAAAGCGCACGTATCTCCGGGTTAGGGAGCCTGGCGCAGCAAGCCTTTTTTGACACAGAACTAATTTTGTCCCAGTTGACCGGAGTAACCCAGTAATCGGGAGGAAACTGACTAGAGGATCATAAAATCTCCCGAATGTGTTAGGTGTCGCCCAGCCCGCAGCTCTACATGATCTGCTAAGAGGCGCTGCGTACTCACACCGAAAAGGAGGCACCACTTATTATTACTATTATTATTATTATTTTATAAGTGTGCTCTCTCTCCCGGGGGACACAGCTCGCCCTGGCACATGAAGCAAGGGCGATGGCATAAACTATAAAATGTACCAACCTCTGCTTTAATACAGCACTTCCCTTCTGCTGATCATAACAGAAAAGAGATGCTTAAAGATGTATGCTCTACATACATAACATGGACATAACAATGAAAGGGCTGGGTCTGTCTCCTCTGCAGACAGCGCTTGCAGGCTCACTACCTAATATTAAAAGGGGTGGTAGGAACCTTGACACAAGCTGAACCGGGATCTCAGGTAAACGTGAGAGTAGGCCGAATTCCTGGCACAATTCGCTGACCGAAAATGCCACCGGAATCCTAATCCTCCTGAATGATACCAATGCAATCAGCAGAGCTGCATTTATGGAAAGAAACTTATAGATACTGAATTGAGTGGCTCAACGGACCTAACCATAACCGCTGGGGCTAGAGAGATCCCAAGAGGGCAAGAGAGGGGGGCGGGGATGAAATTAACCATCTCGCGCCATGCACTTCTGAGGAACCGGCTGATGAGGTTATGCTTTCCCAGCGCGTTACCATCCACCGCCCCACAGAGAGCGGGGATGCCAGCACGCCAAACCTTCAGTGTGGAGGGTGACAGCCTGCGCTCCAGCTATAATTAAGGAAGAAAACAACACTAATCTGGCATAGACTAATAGACACCACTACAAGACATAGGCTTGCCTAAACAGGGTGCTATAGCCTGAGTGACGGTGTTAACTATCGACTGATAGGTTTACGAACTTGCAGCTGCATGCTCGATACACACAGCCCACCAGCCCGTACTGGAAGCATCTGTCAGAATGACAGCATGACTGAACACTTGTTCTAAGGGCACCCAGGCCCGTAGAAGGCAAGGTCCATCCAGGGGCTGAAGATGCGGCTACACAGCATGGTGATGGACACCCAGTGTGTCTTCGCGGTCCGATTACCGGACTTAATGGCGACCTGTGACGGGAGCGGACGGGTCCGGTGGGGAGAGCAGTTTTCTGAGCCCACTAAGAGATGACCTGCTCCATCGCGCACAGCTGATCTTTCACCACGAAGACTCCTGGGTAAAGTCCCCGACAGTGTCGCCAAGAAGGCCTGCCTGAGATATGGGCACACAAAGAAAGTGTACTTTGTCTGCGCGGCGCATATCTGCCAGGTTAAGCCAAGGGTGGCATTTCCAGACCACTGTGGGGCCATCGTCCTCCCCAGGGCACGGGAGGCCGATTTGAAGGTCATGAGAGCATAGTCGACCACCGTGCTTATGCATAAGCCTGGGGAAGAACCACCACTGTGCAGCACAGCCAGGTGGCCGTGGTGCAGGGCAGAAGCAGCATGGCCCGCAACGGTGTGAGCTCTGGCCGTGAGAGACACAGCTAACCCACCCGCCTTGGACGGGGGTCTCAGCTTACCCCTCCAGGTGGCGGCGCCCACCACCTGAGGAATAGCTTCGTACCCACTGGCCGCCTCACCATCAAGGGAGGTGAAGGCGGAAGTGCACAAGGACCAGGCAGAGAAAAACGCCCTCTATGCCAGCGTGTGCTCGCTGTGCGCCCCTGGGAAGAAGGGGACGGGAGCTGGAAGATTCATCTTACATCAGCCCGCACATCACACCCTCTAGTCGGTCTGGCGGTGAGACTGGGGGACAAGCCATCTCCAGCTGCACTGCCGAAGCAGCCCAGGAAGCGCAGCCATAATGTCTGATTCGAGAACCGTGACTACGCATTGCACCCCGTAGGATGGAAGTGAGCCCGGTCTGTTATCTGAGCATGACAGCAAGCCCTCCGATGTCGCAATTGTCGTCTGATCTCCGGTGTCATGGGTGCGCTGTGGAGGAGTGGGGGGTCCGCGGGCCCGGAGGCAATGGATAAAACCCCACTGTGATCCTCAGATCTGCCCACGTGCTAACCGCTTTCACTATGAGCAACGGGGGTGGCTTGAAAACCGGGACCTCAGCTGTGCAACAGCCATGCCCTCACAGTGAGAGCATGAGCTGTCCGCGAGCACCGCATTGACATGCTGGACCCCCAGACCTGTAATGCGATACCCGTGCCCATCATCCGGAGATAGGAACCACCGCACCCAGAAAGGCACAGTCAGAACAGCGTCTTCAAAAAGACGTGTTGATTGACTGTGTTGCTTTTTTATTAGGGAATCTGCTCTTTTAATGGAAACTGCTCTTTTGTGCACACCAGCAAAACGCCCAGGGGACAGGAAAGATCGACCGTCACTGTCGCGTCTTCTCCCACACTGGTGAGTAAACTGGTTTCAGTCTTGAAATCAGGTTGGCAGATAGCATGTCTTCAGTCTCCCTCAGAGGGCGCTAATGTCTAATCAGTATCAGCTGTGGAGCTGAGCTCCGCCAATTCATTTGGCATTCCTTAGCCTGTTTTCTTACTCTTCAGAGTGATAGGTCATCTGACGGACTCCTATAGTCTGTTACGTTGGAGTTCCCATATGAAGGGGAACTCTGATATACAAAGTATTGCATTCAGCACAGGCACATATCTAGCAAAAATCACAAGCTTAATGAGCCACTATTATGCATTATAAAAGATCATATTTTGGATTTGGCTGATATGCATGCAAGGTCAAAAAACACTTTCATTGTCTTATAATATGCATTTATTTTTACCTAATTATCCCAACGATACCCATATGATTTGTTCAGTGATTGATTTGTTCCAAACCCCTTCTTTGAGTGATGCTAATCTGCACTGATTGGTCTGATGACTTAGTCTGTTGTGATTGGTCATTCAGCACGAGATGGAAAGAAACGCCCACCATGGTTATGAAGTAGCCAGGGTACAGAGTATATGTGTGAGCCTAATGCAGGAATGCATTAAAGCAGTGCAGTTAAACACCAGCATATACTCTATTCTTAACACTAACGCCAAGTAATAACAACGACACACATTCAGTATTAATCCACACAGTGGCAAAAGTTGAAATATTTAGAAAATTGACCGCAGCATGAGTAGAAACAGCTTATGGTGGCCATAACAACGACAAAAAGCAGGGGATCGCAAGCTCAGAAACACATTTAAATTGGTAAAGGAAGAAGCACATGTCGTGTTTTCCACATGGTTTTGGACGCGATATGTGAATAGTCCCATAAAGATTTAACCTGAGAGATACATCACAAGCACTGATCTATAATAGATAAGTGATTACAAGCCGCGCAGAGCGATTACAAGTTACAACACTATTAAATACATATTTTGAAAACTACAGAAAACAGGGCAACCATTTTAATCACACTTACAGTTTGTGATCCGGAGGAAGAAGAAACTGCTCCATATAAACTGGTCCATATAAACAGTTACTGACAAAGTCCCTGTCAAAGTCTGACAAAGTCCCATACATTAATAGTCTTTGCTGATCCTTCCTTTAATAGCAAACGACCGGCAAGTTCCGTGTTGCAGGGTAGGTTATTGTATCAATCATCAGAAAAATGACAGAAACAAACACAGAACATGGTTGGATATACTGTGGCACTTCATATTTGGCAATGTCTCGTATTGACGTCAATACAAGCAACCAAAAGATTGTTGAACACAAGACGAATCACTTAGTTGACTCTGAGTTGACTCTTTTATTTGAGAATCAATAGTCTTAAACACAGTGCACTTTCAGATTTAAACCTAAGCTGGATGTTTTAATTCACTTAGAGCTGTGTTATACACTGCATGGAAGGTAATGGCTCTTTAAATTCCAGGTGTCAAGGTGAGCAGAAAACTGAAAAAATATAATAAATAAATAAATAAATAAATAAATAAATAAATAAATAAATAAATAATTGTTGGTTATGGTTTTATGAGTTATGGTGAAAAATAGTTTGAGAATCGATTCTGCATCGGTTCTAAGATTTTCCAAATGCATAATCTGTAGCTATTTTCTCTTGACTCGATTCTGACCTTAGTTTTTAACAGCAGATGGTGATGTACGCTTTACAAACAACCATACTCTGCTTGTGTCCAATTCCTTACATATACCATCTGAACCTAAAATTATCATTAATGAAGTTAGAAAAGGTTTAAGTGAATTGAACGAGTGTTTATAGTGAGCTGTGATTACATTAATTGCATGACATAAAAGCCAACTTACATGACTAAGCAGAAGAATTTCAAATGAGCCTGTGTTGAAAACATGAGCTGCATTTGTAGGTAGATTAAAAATTCCCTTTCAGTTGGCAGTAAGGTGTGATCAAAACATGTCATTTGTAGACAAATGAAACTGCTTTCTAGTTTAAATTGTTTACCCCTTACGGTTTCAATGTAACCTTCATTTCCTTTTTTTCTTCTTTAACAGATTTGATATTAACAAAGCAATAAAATGTTTACAATGTAACAATTTAAACTTTAATTACTTGCCAAAGTAACTATAATCTTATTTTAGACATGCATCCATACTAAAATGCTATGTTTTCTTTAAAGACACTGACAGAAGGTTTTATGCTTGATGAGAAAACTTCCAATAAAATGAGGACAAGAACAGCTGTGTAAAGAAGAAGCTATGCTAACTGGTGAGAACAGAATCAGTGAAAGTGCTAATGCTAAAATAAGTTAAAACTTTGCTATAGCAATTAATGCGCTACTACATTTTCTCTCAGTGATGTGCTGTGTATCATAGACTACTGTTCATGTGAGTCGTTGTAGCACTTGTGTTTATTCTGACAAAAAAAAAAAAAAAAAGAGAGAGAGAGAGACTGGCTTCCAAGCTTTGTCCACATCAGCCTGTTCAAGCCAATAAACAACATATGCACACATATATGTGTATGTGTGTGTGTGTGTGTGTGTGTGTGTGTGTGTGTGTGAATGTATGTGTGCATTCACGCTCTTTGCTTTTATGTGCTCATTACAGTGGTGGGGATATCATACATTAATAATCACTCCTGACAGTCTTCAACAGTGGGGCAGTCCCATAAGTCCAGAGATATTACATTTGCTGGCCTCATTTATCTTCCTGCAGCCCTTACAGTTCCTCTGTGTCCACTTCAATGCCAGCCCAGCACACGCTTAATTATGAGCACATCATAAACAGCGGTGACACACCCGGGGGCTTGGAAGGGCTCTGTCCTCATCCCGCCCTGGCCCTAAACGGCCCCCTGGCACTGAGGAGCCCAGAGAAAATCTGTGATCTAAAGGTAGAGATTTGATATTTAAAAGATGAAGAGTGCTCAGTCCCATGCATTAATATGCTTGAAATGATAGCTTGCTTTTTGTTTTGTATTTTAGTTGTTGTTATTTATTTTTTGCACAAGATTGATCTCAAGAGGACATTTTACATGGAGTACAGTTGCACTTACATTCTTAAGCTAATTATATTTAATAAGCTGACAATGCATGTGGTCGTGTGAACACATTAACCAATTTTCCTTTATCAGAAATGGCCAGAAGGCCACAAATTATATATATATATAAAGTCTCCCAGTTTTTGAATTTGACTAAAATTGTTATTTACAATTATGTTGTTACAAATTGTTTATATAAATCCAGATTGTGATGTGCTTTCTACAAGACTTCTCTAGAAGTCATCGGTCAGTGAGTGCCATCTCATGGTACCATCACAAAGAGGGTCTAAATCACTTTCTAGAACCTTTTAGATTTCCCTCCCCAATCTTATACAGCCTGTTGATTCCCTGACAATGTTCAAAATGCACCTTTAACACACTTTCCATGAGCAATTAACTTAAAAAAACACATTTCTTAACCCTTCCCTACTCTAGCTTGTGTTTTACTAACAACTTTGTATTTGTAGCATTTGAGTACTGTCTCTTTACGATAAATCACTTGATCCCTTCCTCATTGTAATGGCCTGTTTTCACTGAGTGAAACGGTACGGTTCGGTACAGGGCAGTATTTTGCACATGTCCACTATGTCGTAATCAGTTTTAGTTACAATGGAATAAAGAAAACAGTTTATAAATCCCAAATAAGTATTACAGGCACTAAAAGCCATGAGTGACAGGTGATATGGGTGAGTGGTGCATCCTGGCTTTGCATCACAGTTGATGACTAAAAATAGTAATTCTACATGACTTCACATTACTGTGGCATGAAACAGTTACATAAGTATTTTAGTCATATTTAAACAGTATTCATGAACATGGGTAAATTTTACCCTTGTTGGGTCTGGTGTTAACCAATCGTCATATTAAGATATCTGAACCAATTGCACCAAGCAATGAAACACATTAACTTTCACATTAAAGGGCACCTAGTTTACCCCTTTTTCCAAATTTAATATAAGTCTTTTAAGTCTCCAGAATGTGTCTGTAAAGTTTCCGCTCAAACCACCCATCAGATTATTTATTATACCTTTCAGAAGTTTGTCATTTTTAGCTCTTAGCATCTTGTAGCTGTTTTGGTGGACTGTGTCTTTAATGCTAGTCCTCCCCGCCCACCGTTCCCACGTGCCTGTCAGTGTGCCTTAATCTTTGCCCTCGGCTGCCTCAGATAACAGACAGACATGAAGGAAGCAGATCTCACGTAACGTTTGTGAGAAATATTACAGTAAAAACTTTCCCAATGATTATTTGATGTATTTGTTGTGGAGTTGCAACGATGAGTCACAACGATAAGTCACACACAATGTTGTTACAAAGTTCACACACACACACACACACACACACACACACACACACACGCACACCGCGTTTAGCTTTGCACTGTTTTTGCACCGCAAATATGACAGGATACACATTAATATACCTGATTTAACGTCCACAACCCGGGATTGAAGCGTCTTCTTTTATAATTGTACTGACACGCAGCTGCGGTGATAAAGTAAAGCTGAAGTAAATCGCTGTAATTCATTAAAAACATGCACTGTTTTAAAAACGTGTTAAACTTGTAAAACTCATTCTTGATCACATTTGATGAAGATTGATGATCCTAGCGAACTGAACAGATCTTTAATTCCCGGTTGCTTTGTGCACGTCCTGTCCTGTTGATATGATTATACGCGTTACTACAGAGACATGTTAATACGAAGCTGTCAATCAATTCGGTGGGCGGGGAAACCGCACTCCTACGTCAAGTTGCGGTCGGCCTCAAAATGGGAAGGATTTGGATGCTATTTTAACGTCAGGAAAAAAAAAAGAGAGAGAGACTTATTGTCTTTATATCAGTCCAATATGTCTGTGGACACACTATACCTACACACAGTTCTGTCCTAACAGCTTAAAAAAGATGATTTTCATCATAGGTGCCCTTTAAGCTTTCTATCGGTTTATTGAATTGAGTGCATAAACTTGTCTTATATTATAGAAACTTATACTTACTGCAGATTTAAGCTCATTCAAATTATTTGCAGCAAGAGAGGAAGATCTCCACCACAAACTCAAATGCATTCTTTACCAAAGAAATTATAAAAGTTTTACATTTTATGTAAAGGTTTACTTGCATTGGCAGGTTATTGTTTTGCAGGACAATAGGTTATTTCCGTAACCTTATTTTTGAGTTATCTGCATATTGATGTGCATGTAAACAACCTCATTGTTTCACGTAACAGTAGGAGTCAAATTGAGTGTCAAAATGATTCACACCATGAGAAAAATATTAAGGTGCGACTGACATATTTTGAGTAATGGGATTTCTGAAATATTTCTAGACAATAATAAAGGTTAGCAGAGAAAAGCCACCATGGTCATTTTAAAATGGATATTAAGCATTTTAAAGCTAAATTCAACTAGTAATCACAAATTCCTGCTGATAGTTTGATGGTTTTCAACAGCCTTTTAAACTAACACCAGATCCAGTTTCCCTCATTTGCTGATGTTGACAGAGTGATCTTACACCTGTAGGTAAATCTAGCCTGTTGGATACTAATTATTTTCAACATATGAAGCAGCTGGTTTGTATCAATCTAAAACAGTCTAAACCACGTATGCACTGCATCTCCGGGATCACTGAATCTCTATTTGAAGTGCCACAAAACATGTAACAATATACTTTTGTGGAAATAGCACCTGGGCTGAATATAATTCTACAAAAGTACATCTAATCACAATTTTTACTTCACCTCCATAGTAAGACATGCATACACACGCACGCACACACACACACACAACACGAACACACAGGTGCATATACACATGACAATACACCTGCATTTTCTGACCTTCAAAACTTCATTGCATTTTACTCAGACGCTCAACAAGGTGAACTGGAATTACACAGAAAAACCTTGGCCGAAACCTTGGACTGACACAGATGCCCTCTGTTGCCTCCATAAGAACAGGTGAATATGTTGGTGTCCTTTAAATGTAATAGCGCATTGGTAAAAAATGCTACACAAAGCACATTCTAAAACTATGGCTTGTCCATTAAGTATAGACTCAGCCATGCACCCAGAGGTCAGGGAATCTCTTTAAAAAACATCAGCCCGCTGCTTCTTTCTCTTTGTCTGGTGGAGAGAGGCTGAGATGGAGAGGGGTATCTGAAGGTTGACCCGGTTGCCAGTGCTCCCACTTCTCAGGTTTTCACCAGCACTGAGGAATAAATGCAGCGCTGGGTATTATGGGTATTTGGAACTGACACAGGTGACATTGGGGGTGAAGAGAATAAGTGCACCAAGAATTAAAGGCAAAAGAAGATGAATCAGCCGTTAAGTGTCCTTTTTTCAACCAGTGTGTGAATAACAAGCAGCTGACAGGGTCCTTCTGTAGTGTGTTACAACAGGTAAGCTGGATTTCTCACTCAATTTCTTTTTCTTATTGACACATCAACTGCTGGTACAAATGGCAGAGTAGTAGTTATCTCCAAGCATGGCCCACTCCTCTGCGTAACAGAGAGGTTCATCTCAAAAGACTTATTCTCTCTTTGTTCTTCTCACTTCTGAGAGAACACAAGAAACGAAGCTTGACTGATTCTCTCTCTCTCTCTCTCTCTTAGTCTGTCTCTCTCATTTCCCCCTCTCCTTCTTGGTTGCACAAGGCACAAAAGACCCAAGCAATGTTTGTTATGTCTACCCCCTCCCTTTTTATTGTCAACAAGTTTGTTGTTTGTGTTTTGATGTTGCCTCATCTCTTTTCATCTTCTAAAACCATGCATCAGGTAACAAAGAGGAACTATCAAAGACAAGGAGGCGTTTACAAATGTTGGGGGAAATGTTTGCATGATGCGTCTGAAAGTCATCGGCACTAAGGCTCTGTGTATTCCAGTGAGAAGGACTCTGAATTCTTACTTAAAACCTCATATACAATAGATTTAGCAAGTTTGTGCATTAACCATATCAAAATATTCTACATTAATGATACACCACTGACCATATAAGCACACTGATACAGTTTCCATGAATACAGTACATCTTCTCTCTCCAATACGATTGTTTTAACCCTTTATTGAGGGAAGAAACTATATATGATAACTTCATTTACATTGATTACAATACAAGTCTTGTATTAACCCCAGTAACATTACATTTTTTTTTCTAATGAGTTTACCAATAAGTTCCCTATACTGGGTTAAGACAAAAAAGTTTCTCAAATGTATCTGGATTAGTAGTGATCAGAAGTCCTCAATTTCCTTCCTGAGAACCACATTTTGTACATCTTCATTAACAAACCTGGTTCAGATCATCAGCTCAATAGCAGAGAGCTCCATGAACTTAAGTGTGTTGCATAAGACAAGCATACAAAATGTGCAGAGATGGGAACCACTGATTTGTATATATCAAATCAGTGGTCTTGCTTACTGCTCAAGCTTAAGTGTAAATTCCATTACTGTGCACACTTATGTTGTCATGTTCTGTGAAAGACTAGCCATGTGCTTTCAAGTCTTTTTGTTTATTGTGAAAACATAAATATTTAAGGGCTCTCACTGGTTAAACATTTTTGTGTTTTATTCTTCTGTTTAATAAAAGCCCATGGTACCATTTAGAGTCCCAGATCGGACAGGCACCAATTTCCCAGCACTTTAAATCGAACAAATGGTAATCAAAGGACCATGATATTACATTAAACTCTGTACCATAGTGACACATCCATTATTTATTCATAACCAGTATTATTGTATTCAAAATACCACATACACAGGTTTGCATTTCAAAAATGAAAAGGTTTTTTGTTATTTATACGTTTGTGATAGGCCGTCAGAGTCTTTATACTTGTTTTAGAAAAACATCAGAGTCACACTAAGGATATAGTGTCCTTCTAAGTGCAGGAATAGCATATTTCAGCCCTCATTTCCCCTGAAGACCAGAGACGGCAAAGACAAAGCATACAATAATTAAAGGGCCAAGCACAAAGCGTGGGATGCAGGCGCAGGGGGAAGACGATGAGCAACTCCGCATCACGTTGGCAGATAAATTCCACACACAATTATTCATCCACTGCCCATGACATGTAGATTAATGAGTCTGATAACCCAGGGCATTCCAGAGAAGTATACTCAATTTTGTTTTGTCTCGGTCTCACCGACGCCCTCTCCTATATCCCTTTATGACTTACAAAACAAATTCCATGCTTTGATACGGCAGGGAAACGGGGCTGAATCGATCTGGTTTCTGCGAACGTCGCTCTGCAATGGTGTCAGGGTCGTTCCATCTCTCTGCAAGATGCCAGCATCTGGTAGGTAAAGATGTATGAGAGCAGCACTGTGAAGTCAGAGTCTTGGACCTGTGAAATGTTGTGTCCCATGGTCCCATCCAAACAATGGGGAAAAGGAACAAGACAAGGAGAAGCAACCTCAAAAACCCAAGCCTCCCTGGACAGTTGTAATGAATGGAGGTAGATGCTTCACAGATGGTCTTCAGAGGAGACGGTGACCTGCTGAAAAGGCTGCTAGACTGCCACAAGGGAGAAGTTGGGTCAGGGGTGGTCAAAACACTTCTGTCACAGAGGTGGTCTTTCTTTAAAAATACAGTTATTTAAGCATTAGTCATTTGCTGTTCCTTTCATGTCAGTTCAAAGGTAAAAGCTTACCCATAGTGGCTTCAGGTGATACTTTTTTCAGCACAAAAGTGTGTCCATTCCATTACTGTTTTAATGGCTTTCCAGACAACCAGAAGTCAAAGTCAGCTACTTAGTTTGGTACTGATTTGAGTGCCCTACATAATTGGGCAGAGGGATTTACTGCATGATTATGTGCACTTTGGTACTGCACAAATCATACCAGACAGAAACCTCAAAATCAAGCTGAAGGGTTTGCTGTTAATATGTCACTGCTGATGAGCACCCCATGTGTCATATGATTGCCATACGAAGCTCAGGTCTCCTGAATACAATAATTGCCCATTTTGCACATTTTACAATAGAAAACTTTCACCATCCCAAATATTTCTCAGCTAAATAAAATGCAAAATCATATAGAGCAGATATTTTATGCTAGGATCGGAATAAAAAAAGCACATGTGTTTCCTAATTCAGTTAAGATCAAACCCCAACCAACAGTCAAAAAAGATAGACTACACAATTGCTAAGTTAAATACAAATCACTTGCTTTTAAAGAAAACTGTTTTGATTTTAGTTTAATTTACCTGCTTAGAGCAGGTTTACAAAGTTAGCAATAAACATTATCTGTCAATTTGGGGAATAATGCATAGTTTGTGATTAAATACGGTAAATTAACTACATTTAAGTTATTCATTAATTGTAAAAGTATAATTGATTATGACACCAAGCACCACGTTGATTAACCGGTCAGTCATAT
This sequence comes from Danio jaintianensis, assembly GCA_903798115.1. Classification (NCBI taxonomy): domain Eukaryota; kingdom Metazoa; phylum Chordata; class Actinopteri; order Cypriniformes; family Danionidae; genus Danio; species Danio jaintianensis. The sequence goes on along the minus strand of CAIGQV010000818.1, from coordinate 2,618,206 downwards.
AGCATTGTGGGCGGTTCTTGACCATTCAAAAACGGCCAAGATTCCCAGATTTTCACAGTCAGTCTGAGGTCTGACTATGCCAGACTACTCAAGCACTAAAAGAGACATGCTTACAATCCAACAGACCACTCATGAACAGCTTCAGAAAAACTTAAGGAGCCCCTATTATGGGTTTTTGAAAATGACCTTAGGTGCAATGTGTAACAGCTCTAAGTGAATGAAAACAGAGCTGAGGTTGTCACGTTACCGGGAGGTATTGCAGACGGGACAAGAGATAGGATCCATGTGCAATTTAATGATGAGATCTCTAGCAAAAACAGGACATCCAGGAACAAAAAGTAACAAAATAACAATTAACAAAACAAAAAACTATGATCGGGAACTGTGACATAACATAAGCAAAAACAACAAGACCAAACAATACCATATAAAAACAACAAACGACTGAGCAATGACAAAACGGGAGCAAGGTGTATAAATAGTCCAAACAATCAATAGTGATGGGATGCAGCTGCGTGTGTGATCAGTGGAAGTGAAAACCGGGTGTGTGTGGCGGAATGATGGGAATTGTAGTTCGAGATGATTTGTAGTTCATGATGAATTGTAGTTCACCAGCAATCTCTGAAGTCCTTGATCGCTGGTGAACATGACAGAGGTTTAAATCTGAAAGTCCACTGTGTATAAAGCTATTGTCTCTCAAAAAAAACAAGTCAACAGTCATTTGAATGATTTGGCATTATTTAAAATATTCATTGTGACGTCTGAACAAAACATAGCCCAGCCCAGTTGTTGCACACGCAATCTTGAACCCCCGTCTCTCCTTTAACACTGTAGTAGATTGTGGGTGATGGGATTCCCTCATGACGCTTCAATACTGTCCTCTGTAAGGGAAAATAGTTATTTTATTGCATACTCCCTAGAGACGAGGTTGTGAGGAATAAATCGTTCAAGTTTTTTTGTAATGTAATCAAATGTGCAGCATCCACTTGGATGATGCGAAGGCAGCCACAGGACAACTGCGTCAGTGCGCTCACCACACACCAGCTATTGGTGGAGTGGAGAGACAGTGATAGATTCAATTCGGTGGATGGGGATGATTGGGAGGCCATGATCGGTAAAGGCCGATGGAGGGAAATTTGGCCAGGACACAAAAATACCACAGTATCCTCAACCTGGCTGTGTTTCTGTCATTTTACTGATGACTGCTACAATTACCTACCCTACAATGCAGGATTCACCATTCATTTATTATTAAAGGAAGGATCAATACCAAATAATTTTAATAGATGGGACTTTTCAGACATTGACAGGGACTTTGGCAGTACATAGTTTATTTGGACAAATTTTCTGCCTTTGAATAACAACCTGCTAGTGTGATTAAAATGGTTGCCCCTTTTTTTTCTCTTTTGCATGCAAAATATGCATTAAGTTGTGTGTTGTGCATCTCTCTGGTTAGCTGGCATTGGGAGTATTGACATATCGCTTCTAAAACCACACGAAAAACATGACGTGTGCTGCTTACTTTACCAATTTCAATGATCTTCCGATCTTGCTATTCCATGGTATCTGGTCACCATCAGCTGTTCTTACACACCAGATGCAGAAAGCATTGAGTTATGATCCCATTCACTTTATTTCATTTCAATGGTTATGAAACAAACTTGCGTTCCCTCTGCTGTCAATATTCATAATAGTTAATTTTTTGCCAGTGTAGATGTCTGAGGGGAGGAATTGCTTCATCAATGCATTACTGCATTGGGCTCACACATACTGTATATACTCTGTGCCCTGGCTGCTGTTACTTCAAAATTGTCTTGATAAGCAGTGATGGGTGTTTCATTTCCAAAATGAGCTGCTCGCAGTAGACCAATCACAACAGACTGGGTCACTGAATCAATAAACGCAGAATAGCATCGCGCAAAGGAGGAGTTTGGAAAAATGAATCGCTGAACAAATCATATGGGAGTTGTTGTGATAATTACTGTATGTCAAATAAATGCACATTATCAGACCTGTTTTTGGGCTGCACGGTGGCACAGTGGGTAGCACGTTCGCCTCACAGCAAGAAGGTCTCCCCGTGTTCACGTGGGTTTCCTCCGGGTGCTCCGGTTTCCCCCACAAGTCCAAAGACATGCAGTACAGGTGAATTGGGTAGGCTAAATTGTCCATAGTGTATGTGTGTGAATGAGTGTGTATGGATGTTTCCCAGTGATGGGTTGCAGCTGGAAGGGCATCTGCTGCGTAAAACATATGCTGGATAAGTTGGCGGTTCATTCCGCTGTGGGGACCCCAGATTAATAAAGGGACTAAGCCGAAAAGAAAATGAATGAATGAATGAAAGACCTGTTTTTTGACCTTGTATGCAAATTAGCTTGTTGTTGGGCACCCCAAAAACCAAACTATGACCTTTTATAATACATAATAGGGGCAATTTAAACCCCTTTTTTACAGTTATGGATTAAAAAGCTGTCTGTAATTGGTGCCATCTGGTGGTGGTGCTGTTCACTGATGCTTGTGTACATGTCATGGTCTCATGTGTCTCCAAAAAGCCACTACCATTCTGAGGTGGAAAGTGTAAATAAGCATTGCTCCCTCCCTCTACTGAGAGTGAGAAAAACAGAAGAAGAGTGTAAGCCAGAGAGAGAAAGGTCACTGTGACCTTAACACAATCTCCACAGGATGAGGGGTTCCACAGAAGGCTTTGGCTCTTTGTCCCGTGTGAACCAAATGTGCTCAGACACTGGGTATATTCTGTCAACAATGTCTTGACTTTGTCAAGAATTTATTTGCTGTCTGTAAAAGTTTAAAAATCATGCTCCAGCTCCTACCTCAGAATGATGAAAGACATGTTTGAAACAGTCTCAAAAATAAACCTATAGATCAAATCAGATGCTGAAATTAGTCACAGAAATACCCCTTTATCTATATAAGTATCGAGTGAAGACTAAACTAGAACAATGCTTTTATAATTAAAGCTATACAGAGTTTTTTTTTATATATATATATATATATATATATATATATGCATCCTATGCAGCATTGTGTCCAAGATTTGTAATTGGTGATTTGCAATGGCATGGAATTTGTAAAGTCTAGTTTGCAGAGCACTAACAGGTGACTGGAAAGCCGAGTTTTATTCACCTCTTTTTGCAGGGCTTCACTGGCCCATTGCACATCTCACTGCTCTCTTGATGCCAAAGTCAATGTACCTAAAGCCTCAGATCATCCCTAATCTCTTTGTTTCACAGCTAAGGCCTGTAAGTAGTTTTGTTCTATCTATATAGTGTTCCTTTTCAAAGTATTTGCTGTCTCAGATACTGCACTGAATTGTATACCACACATGATGACATTTCCGCCCTCTCCTAACCTCGCACACAAATACCATTTTAAACAGCAGACTGTGTCCTATCACAGCGAAAGGCCAACATCCTGAATAAAATGGAGTGGCATTAATATTTATGCCCGTAAAGTGCCCACATAATCAGACAGAGAGATGTCAGATGGCATTTTTGTGGGATGGAGAGCGTGAGTGATGTATGTGCACTTACTGAGACACACACACACAAGCACCTTCCACTCTAGCTCTTTTTTTTCATGAAGACACCTTTGACATTTTTTACCTACACACTCTCCCATCTTCCCACGTCCTCTCAGTCTCTTTCTCACTCACACACAGTCAGAAACATGCTGACCCTGAGGTATTGAGCTAGGTTCATGTCCCAGGTTGAGAGCAGCAAATATTGCAATGGAGAGAGCCAGGTGGGAGGCGGCAAGGATAAATAAAGCTCAACAATGTTTCAGAAAGTGCTCCTGCAAAAATATGATGCTTCAAAGTGTGTCTGTCCATAAAACAGAGGAATAAGGGGGAAAGGTTGTAAGTATGATTTGAGTAAACACAGCTGACCTGAAAGAAGTCACAAAACTCAGGGAATCCATCTTCGAGTGTATACAATCATAAACCTTACATTGGTATCTAATTGCAGGAGCAATCCAATGGATGCAGGATAAATAGATAGGAATAAAGATTTTAGCAACTTTGAAACGGAGTCACACGGATGGTCAGAGTATCTCTGAAAATGCAAGGCATTTAGTTTGCCTCCGGTCAACGCTGGTGAGAATTTACCCATAGTAGTCCAAGGAGACACAAACCACAGTAAGGTGTTGGGTGCCCTAGGCTTTTTTGATGCAAAAGGAAAGTTATCTTGTCTGGTTCAAGTCAAGAAGAAAAAGAAGGAAAAAAATAAAAAAATATAATTTCACTGAACGGTTTTGGAGGAATTTGTTGCACCACACAGTGCGTCACAACATCTATGCAGCGTATGGGCCTCCACTTCACATGAACAGCTGTGTATGTGTGCACCATTTACCAGGGAAAGTAATGTGACCAGGATGCACTGTGGGATAATGACAAGTCAATGGATGTGTGACAATATGGCCAGGGTTTTGCAGGAAAACCCTTGGTCTGGCAATTCATGTGGATTTTAATTTGGCATGTGACACCCATCCAAACTACTGCACACCAGGTACACTCATTCCTGACAATGCTGTTCCCTAATGGAAGTGGCCTTTTATCATGATAATGCACCATGCCACACTGTTCAAGTATGGCTTGAAAAAAATGAGGAGCTTTTTCAAGGGGTTGCCTTCACCTCCAAATTCCCCAGATCTCAACCCAACTGAGCACCAGTGGGATGTGCTGAACCAACAAATTTGATCCACGGCAACCTACGGTACTTGAAAGTATCTGCTGGTAATATCTTTGGGTCAGAAGGAAAAAAATACATAAATATAATAATAATAATAATAATAATACATAAAAAAACAATAAAATGTAGCTTTTACTGGCCGTCAGGCTAACAATTCCTACAAATTACTTATGTTTTTTTGTTGTTGTTTTTTCGCACTGACTATGGAAGTTAATGCCTACTGATTTCTATCATTCTCCAAAACATCTTTTGTTTTCAACAGACGAGAGAAATAACAAATAATAATAATAATAATAATAATAATAATAATAATAATTGAATTTACATTTTGGAGTAAAATGTACCTTTATGTTACAAATGACTTCCCCGTGTATTTGTGTACTTTTGCATTATACTTTAAAGTCATGAAACTAGAACAGTCTGTATGATTGTCGTTTATTTAAGTAAATTATTAAATTAAAATATGGAATACATGCAATTTAATGAAAATATAAATATTGACTTATATACACAAGTGTTGTTTTAAACATTTTTAGAACATAACCAAGCATTTTATAATACAATATACGTTAGATATCTTTTCAAACGTTGACTATATATTCCCTTATAGTCCCCCTCTCACACACTTGACTTTCTTTACTACAATTTTGTATAGAGAAATCAAAGCTTATAACAGAGCCACTCAAGTCCATTGTACATCTTTCAATAAAAAAGACAGGTATATCATGTACAGAGACACAGAAATGCCTATTTCCAGGCAGCAGCAGAGTTATAACAGGACACGCACGTAGAGGAAGCAGGTGCCCTTCAGAACGAACACTAGGGCTAAATGGCCGCCGAAAAAAGCCTCCCGTAAATATTCTATTGCCAGGGCCGTCATTACAAAAAGCGGCCGATGATAATGAAGCATGAAGGAAATATCATTCCATATTCATGTGACAACCTTCTCCCCCTTTCATAAGCAAACTGAAATATTTATCTGAGGAAAATGTTCAATATCTTCCTTTTTTTCTAGATTACAAGTGAACATAAGGGGAACAAAAATGTCTAATATTAGCATGGAAAGGAGATTGAATAGAGAAATGGTAAAATGTGGTTGGTTGGTTTTTATTGCTTGTTATTAAATCTGAACAAAACAATTATTATTTTTCCTTTCTCTTTTGTTAGTAGGGCTTGAGAAGAGAGGAAGAATTAAAAACGTGCCCCTGGGCTGTAAGCTTTAGCAGTAGTGATTAAAAACAGGAAACGCTGATACACAAGCTATTAGACAAAGCTATAATCAAATTCATTAATTTTACTCATTTGGAGCCTGACAAGCTTTCTTAAAGTGACATTAGCCTCATTCATGCACAAAAAACAGCAGGTGTGCAGGGAAATAAAGGGACTGCGCGACACCCCCTCCCTTTCCTTTTGAAAAGCTTTTGCTATTTAAACTCTTTCTGTGTGTAATTTATTGCACCTGTTTTCATTAAACATTTATGACCGGTCAGTTTCTGGCATAACACAAAAATCCATGTGTAATTAGATATCTCTGAGACATTTACAGCTTTAAATGCCACACATTTGAAAATGTAGAGTTCACGTTAAATGCGCAGATACATGCAAAAGATCCAATTCAGCAACACAAACACAAGTGTATCTGATTCATGCCAACACATGTGTACAGCACACGCATGACCATTACTCTTAAGAGCTGGGCTAAGGGAGGGGGCTGAATGAAACGGATGACAAATTAGAAACAGCAATGACCACAATCCATTCTCAAACACAGCACAAAATTAATTAGAGTTCTGCATGGGAAGGCCTGGGCCGGCTTCTGGCCTCTCTGTCCCCATTTGTCTCTTTCCGCAGCTTTCTCCACTCCAGAGAGCCGGAGAACATTGAACAAGTCCTGGTCCTGCCCGGCTTCCCATTGCTCACCCCAACCCCCAGCAAAGGACTCGGAAGAAGCACATGATTAACTCCAAATTATTTCAACTGATATGAACAAGAGATGGTGACTCTGCCAAGAGAGGGAGACGAGGGAGCCTGACTGCTTGTGAAATGTGTGTTCCACGAGCCTTCAAGTGACAGCGACCAGCAAACTGTAACTCAAACAAGCAGCGGCAAGTTATTAATATTCCTTCTATCAGCAGAACAAAAGCATAGTGGACAAGGCCAAGATGCCCAGCACTGAACAACCAGGACCGGCCTCACCGATCCGGTGCACTTACGAGCTGACTGCGCTTTTCCTCCTGCTTCTGTCACCGAAGATCTGCGCTCCTTTTCATAACGCACAGCCTCCACTCACGAAAACATTTGAAAGCACTGTCAAGTCTTCTCGTTAGAGCTGGGATAATGGGACATATGCAATTAAATCAAAGCTGTTTCTCTCTTTGCCGGCCTCGGAAACTTCAATGCTTTGGAACTTTAGGACAAAAGGGATCATCTAGCTTTGGACGGCTCGGTTCAACTCGCGCTGTCAGTAACCAAGGGTTAATGCATCACGATTAGCACTCGTGGGTCTTTATCTGATATATTTTCAATTAACGGTATCCCACTCAAGCTCTTGAAGCCACCCCACCCCCCCCCCCCCCCCCCCCCTCCTGAAAAAAAGAGGGCAGGGGGAGTTTTGACAGGGCTAATTAATGAGCGTTTGGAAAAACGTGGAGGCAAGACGTTGGGTTCATTAGACAAGTCAGTCTGCCACACATCAAACAGGCCATAGTGGTCTGTCTGATCCCTCTTTTTATTTCCCATCTCAGAGTGGTGGATGCTGGGAAGGGACGGAGGCAGTGGGAATAAGAACAGAGAGCAAAAGAGAAAGACAGAGCGAGGGAGAGGGACAAAGAGTAGCGCTGGCACTTTGCAACAGGAGAGATGAATGACTTTTTACCTCAGAACACCAAGGCCTTAATGAAACCTCCAGAGGCTAAACAATGGCATCTCTGAGACAGAGAGATACACAGAGCACTGCACACATACTCGCGTAGATGCATGGGCATGCATTGGCTGCTAAGTCCACCACACAATTATCCGCCACCGTAAGGTACAAAAATTATGACCACACAGAGAGTGCATGCACACCACATATTCATCACCAACAGAAACTGGCAGAGATGCACGTCATCTCACTGTTTGGCCGAAATGTGCATGTATTCACACTTCTATACAGAGGCACAAATGTACAGCATAAAAGGAGGGCAGAAATTCTTCTCTTGGATCGTATGAGGGGTCATCTATGAACAAAAAAAAAAAACAGGTCACACAAACTTCCCTAATTATTTGGCATCTCAAAATAGCTTGTATGCTCTCTACCACCCAAAACCAAATACAGATTTCTTCCCACTGCCTCAATACATCAGAGAGAAGATGGAAAGATGCATCTAATAGCTTCATATTTCAAAAATTAATGGACTAGTTCACCAAAAATTCTGTCATCATTTACTCATGATGTTTCAAACAAGACCTTCTTCTGTGGATAATAATTATAGGGCTATGTATTAGCAAGAATTGTGAAATGAAAATATGGTGCGATACATTCTGCAATACATATTGCAATTCTGTAACAAAGGTTAAATATTTATTTATTATTTCTTTTTTTATTTAATCACAAAATAATAGATCACAAAATTCATTATTCACACCACTGTCTCTGATTATTTTTCAGACAAGTGCAAAAAAAGGCATACATTTGTTTTCCATTTATTACTTAAAGACATAAGCATCCTAATTATAATAATAACAATTATTATTATTATTATTAGTAGTAGTAGTAGTAGGAATGTTTCATGATTTCTGTCAAAGAGACACAAAACTTTAAATCTCCAGAAAGCACTTAATGTAAAGTAAAACAAAACGATATGACTAAACTGACACAAAGAAATTTGATTACTTTGACTTAAATGTCAACCAATTGATTGTAAACTCCTGAATTATTGAACAATTAAAGCCTACATAGACTACAATATGTATGATGATACCAGCATTAAACATCAACTAACGCCATGTCTTACAACAAACATGCGTAATGTGGTTTGGATCATCACACTGTAAAAAAATGTAATGCCAAGAAGTCAAGCCAACAAATATTTTTATGTTGCTTTCATCAGGTTTCAACAATTTTTTTTAGGTTATATAAAGTTTAACTTAATATTTTTGCCAGTTTGATTGATGTAAGTTGAGATGACTAGAAAAGTTAAATTGATTCAACTAAAAAAATTCAGGCAGCAAGATGTTTTTTTACAATCCATGTAACATTGGACAAAAACTGCTGGAACAACTTTTATAATGTCCTAATGTATTTTACCGAAGAAAAAGTGGAGTAAATATTGACAGAATTATTTACATTTTTAGGTGGATCATGCCTTTAGGAGACCGCCAAGGTTTATTTACAGAAATATAGCTACCACTATTCCAAAAAAAAAAAAAAAAAGAACTGTTTTGATACGACAAACACTTCTCTTCAGCACAACAGTCTATAAGGATGCCTGGCGGCCATCTTGCTGCCAATATTTCATTTCTTGCCCATTTTCTCCACATTTTTGTCTTGATTTCTTTGTTTTTGGCGGAGGCTAAGGGTGGGTGAAAACCCATTGGCTCGGCCTGCTTCAGCCATCTGGGGACATAACTCAAATGGGCCTCCACTATCGGCCAGCCAGCCGACTCATAAGGCCGTTATAAAGAAAGAGCCGGGGACACAAACAGAGACATCAATCTTCCCTGATCAGCAGAAGATAGAAAGAGAAAGAGAGCCCCCAAAAACGGAGAAACAAACTGAATGACAATGTAGAGGGTCTGGATCAAGTGCAGGTCCAGCCAAAGCTTTACCGACCTTTGCTTTGCTGTGCTTTTGTGAAACTGTAGTGGATTTTTGTGTGCGTGTGTGTGCACGTGTCTGTGCTAGCGAGAGTGTGAGAATTGAGATATGCTAACGGTTGTTTAAAATAGTTAAGGAAACAAAGTACAGATATTCAGTATGTTTTGCATTTCGTACAGCCAGCACTGTAAAAAAATGCTTGGTTTCACATAATTGTTTTTACAAATTTAAGTGGGTTGAAGATAAAACAATTAAATTTTCCTCCCAAAACAATTAAGAATTGTGTTGATTCAGCACATTTTAAATAAGTAGTTTGAACAAGCACCAAAAAAACTTTTTTTTGAGTGAGTGGAAAATATAAATACATTCATGACATTCAAATATTGTACAGTTATCTAAAAAGTGCAAGTACTTCTATAAAAAATTTAATAATGTCATATAACAGTATTTATTTACTGTGTAGTCCCATTATTCAGCCTTTTTGAACTGTTAAATTTACAGTGCAACTACACAGTAAATAACATTACACTGGTACACTGAAATAACAAGATTTCAAAGATAGCCAAAGCGACCGGAGGGGGAGAAATCAGTCAAGGGCAGTTTCTATGAGTTTAAAATAAAACTAAAATCACTGTTCTCAATAGCAAAACACCTAAGATAATGTGAGAATTTGATATCTATTATTGATTATATCATGAACCGTCCATTTAAAGTAACTGCCTAAGGCAAAATGATTGCTTGCTTATGTGTTTTAGCAAAAGAATTAGGAAGAGATCTTTGCACGAGCACTAGAACAGAAGCAATCTAAACAAGGCAGTCAATCAAAGTCAGAGACTTATCGACATGAGCAGCATTTCAGCAGAGACGCCACATTTCTGCCGCTCCTTCCACTTCTCTGTCCCTCTCTCTAATTCTCTCAATGAATGCATGAAGGCAAGTCCAGGTTATCATTCCTTGTCTTTCCCCTTCATTCTTCTCCCCCTTTCTCCATCATTCTCAATTAATGTAGGGGATGCACTCAGCTTATCTGCTCTCTCCTGCATCTGTGAATATAGAAGACCTGTTCTCCGAGACACCGGAGCAAGATATCACGCATACAGTATCACACCATTATCACAACACAAATTTATTATATACCACTGTTTCAGAAGAGAACAGGCTATAGCTTAATGTTGTGTGCTAAAATAAAACAGAATTTAACAAATATTTTACTCAAATAGTTTCAAATATTAACTTTCAACAGTTAATCTTTAATATTTTCCATTTAAGACTCGTTTTGAGCACTCCTTTTGTACTTTCAGCAAATGTGACTGCAGTTATTCACAATGAGTGGACTTTTAAAAAAGCATGTGATTGATATTAGTGGATGCAGAACTTTCAGGAACTTTTTAAAATTTACAATATATGTTGATCAGACCCTGTTATACTGTAAATCCAAGCACTGTTACCTATTACTATCTTGAAACCAATAATAGAGACAGTTCCAATTGGGGACCGGACACCCAAAACAGAGATTGTCCCAAAAAAACAAAAACATCTGGTCTGCATAATTTCCAACCGACTCCATTATGCAAATCTGCAGATTTAAAGTTATTTTGATGCAGCTATATCAATCTTCAACTAGTTACATGTCACATGATAAGGAATATAAAGGCATAGTTCAACAAATATGAACTCTTGAACACAGCAACATGCAAAACAACTTTACACAATCTTGCGTTTTGGTGCTCCATCATTTGTATGTATTCATGTATGAATAAAAGTCAATGATAGGAGGAGCATTGTGTGCGTACTGCATCTGTATTAGAACAGGTTGTTCAAAAAAATAGTATTCAAAGAATAGTTCAACCAAAAATGGAAATTCTCAAGTCATTTGCTGAAAAAGATCTCACAACCCATACACTGCCATAGTTTTTCCAACAATGGAAGTGGCATCTGTTTAGTTACTGACATTCTTCCAAATATATTCCTTTGTGTTCAGTAGATCAAATACAACTAAATGGGTTTGGAACAACCTGAGGGTGAGTGAATGATGACTGAATTTTTATTTTTGGATGAACTATCCCTTTAAAGAACAAATAACGTTTTCCCCCTAGGCTGATCAATCCCATTCATTTTGTATGATAGGTCAATTTTGACTGCAAAAGACCTTTTTTTTTCATGATCACTTAGACTTATCAAATGAAGTCCATTTCTTGTTTGTTTGTTTGTTTGTTAGTTTGTTTGTTTGTTTGTTTGGTAAGGTGACCATGTTTTGAATCACTCAGATTGGGGAAAAAATGTTAATTAATAATAATAATAATAATAATAATAATAATATCTCCATTAATGTTCTCAATAAATAGTTTATAAGATTAACAGTTACTATGAACTCAAATATTTGGGTCACACTTTACAACAAGGTTTCATTGGTTAATGTTAATGTATTTACTAACATAAACAATACTTGTACAGCATTTATTAATCATAGATTAACATTTAATAATGCATTATCAAAATCCAAAGTCATGTTTGTTAACATAAGGTAATGCATTGTGAATTAACATGAACTTTAACAATGAATGACTTTATTTCTGTTTACATAGTTTACATAGATAAATAAATACTGCAATAAATGTGTTGCTCATTGTTTGTTCATGTTAGTAAATGGATTATACAACTAACTCCAACCTCATCGTAACATTTGTTAAATTAAAACAAAAATCATCTTAGGCACTGTGTGTTATAATGTCTATATTGATTTTACAGCTCCATGTCTTTAAAGGTCGTCAGTGGTCTTATTTATGTCTACAATTATGATGATCGTAGACAAATATAATACACAGCTAAGAGCTACAGTAAGTTTTCATGCGCTATGAGAGCAACTTTAGAGCACTAGCATTTCAATTTCACAGTAAACAGAAGAAAAAGCTAATTATAAACTTGATGACTCCAAGTTATTTTTAAAAGAAAAACACAATATGGCCCTGAATGACGTGAATAAAAATGACAACTGTAAGCGAACACATCACTTTGAAAGCATGTGAGAGAAAACTCCGGTCAGCCACTATATCTTCCAAGACATTTGAAGAAGGGTCTCTTTATATCTGCAGATATAAACTCAAAGCCTTAATCATTTATTTTCTCCATGCGTTCGTCTGCCACAACAAAGTGCTATTAGTCGGCATTCTTGGTGAAGTGCAGGTGTAGCAGGAAATGATTGACAAACAGAGGCCTACAAGGCAATGGAGAGCGTGCCGCGACTTTAACCATTTATGATCTGCCAGCAGACATCAAACAGCGAGCCTGGCTTTTATTGACAGCCAAGACGCAGGATGTCAAATGTTTACCATTACTTTCAAGTGCTACATCAGAAGCTTTTCTTCTAGCTGTTTTTCAACCACTGAAGCCATTTTCTCTTTCTCTCTCTGTCTCTCGCCCACTCCTCCTTTCCTCTGATGAAGAGGCTGATTAAAGTTATGTAAGTGTCACCTGTCTGCCAGGTCTCTGTTTTCACTAGAGCAAGGACGCCAAATTAAGCACATCTAAATTCTAATGTTTAAATGGCTGGAGAAATTGAAAGAGAAAAGACAGCGACTAAGGTTGACCAAAAAATATATATATATATATATTACACTTTCTTTACAACAAATTCTTCTTCTCCTCCTTTTGGTTGAATTGAGCATTCCCTGATGATTTTAATAGGATCTGATTAACTGCCATCACAAAACCTGGAGAGCGTCGATCCAAATAATCCTCTAAGCAGGGACAAATGCTATGAAATGTTTTACAGGCCTTCATTTGAATATGGATAGTGGTACATGTGTTTTACTTTGCTGGAATTTGATCGGTGGTGTGAAAGGAAAACGTGCGCACATTTGTGTGTCTGAGTAAAAAGTTGGGGCACACATGCTTGTTGTCACAAACTGACAGAGTCATAGCAAAATGTGCTTTTGTTTTGTTAGATTTTTTTGTTTTGTTTTAAGTATGGGTTTGAGTAAATTCTTGATATATTTTTTCTATAAAGAAAAAACTTCCAAATTTTTAATAAACATTGTCATTTAGAGCGGTTGATTTATTCAAATAAAACATGTTCAGAATAACAAATGCTTTCATTTATTGCTACAGAAAAAAATCGGGGTCATGATATCAGATCCTAGTGATTTCTTTACTCTCATGAAGTTGTGTTCAATAAAAACCTATCTGAAACCTACTCTTTTTATTGTTATTGATAATTACATTAAATGTTTTACATTATAAATTACATTTTTATTTTAATTTTGAAAGAAATGTCAACAGTAGTTTACAGTAATTGTTTAAAAAATACACGTTTAACTCAAACGCTATAAATTTTGAGAAACTGGACATTTCCAAGTCTCATAGTTTTATGTATGCAAAGAAGCGTCGACAGATCGCCGCATATCAAATGGCATTTGTCCTATGATGTGTCACTTCAGTGTGGTTTCTATCACCTGAAATGCAAACGTGCTGTTTATCTGGTGTGATTTTGCAGGCGAAAGGAGGCAAACAAAGACTTACATTCAGTGAATCAAACATCAGCGTGCTGTGAGACTCTCTCGGGAAGAATGGAGGATTGAGATGACAGAGAGCGCCATCTGTCGGTCCTTTGCGGCACAGACTGGAGAGAGGTAGGCTACTGGGACCTTTTTCTTCCGGGAAATATGACTTAAAACACTTTTTGAACAATGTCTGTTAACTGTTAGCCATCTTTAACTGTCTTTGTGTATTTCGTATTGTATATTATAGACAACAAAAGCAGCTCAATACACACTGACTAACGCTAACGCTACATCCTTTTCTGCTGTTTAGTTTACAGTATGTTGCTGGACAATGTAGACATTGTACAGGAAGTCTTAAATGAGTGTCAGCATTAAAAGTCATCAAATCATAAGTCAATAATGTCGACTCAGTGTATTAAGAAAAAGTACATACAAATGAAACAAAGAAAAACATTCAATAACATTATGCAATATCATATTATGTTGCTTTAATTATAGGCTAACTAAATAGTGGGCTAATTTGTTTGCAGGAAACAAATGTAAGGAATATATTTGGTATCTGTCAATACCTTAAACACTGACAAAAAAAAATCACATTTTTAAGAAACATATATTTTTGGTATTTTATTTATTATTTATTATTTTTAAAGTATTTGTTACAGATAAAACAGATTGAATGTTTGCGTCACTCGCAGTTGTGTCAAATGCATGTGATATTTGTGGGTTTTTAAGAAAATGTTACATCCCTCCCTCAAAATCAAAATAAGCTAGACTTTAACTTTATTTTATTTTTTATTAATCATTCGTATTTGTACACAATAGTACACAATTTCACATGCATATTTATACTTGCTTGAACCATCTCTGCTCAACCCCACTGTAATTCTTCTATAAAACAAAATCATGCGGCTCTAGGCTCTATGTGTGGCTCTATCACTCATATTTTGTTTTATTTTTATTCTTCATCATCATCATCATCAATGTCTGCTACATTATTTTTTTTCCTGGTGCAAAACACTGCTCCTGTCATATATTTTTTAGAAAAAAGTAATTTTAACTAAAATATTCAGTGGACCGTAGGAAATACGGCTTTCAAGTATCATGACTTCAGAAAAGATCTTCCTTAATGTTGACTTAAAATTATAATTGACAAAAACATTTATTATTATTAATATTATTATTTGTATCTAATGCAGTTTAAATCAATCCTTTTTATAATGCATTCTCTCTGTAGGCATTCATACAAATACAAACCCTGTAGAAAGCATTCAAAAAATAGAATATAGAATATTGACTCTGAATATATATATGTGGATTTATTTCATATTTACCTGTCATACAGTATATACAGTACATGTCATATATTCATGCATCAAATAAAATACAAAAAATCCAATTAAAATTGATAAATAAGATTCTATTTTTTTTATCTGTCTGTGAAAAATGACAACTATGTATCATACTCATAATCATACATTTGAAAGTTCTTTTTTTCCTGCACTATTAAACCTTTATTTTAACCAAAAGAAAACACTGATTCTCAGAGAAAAATTGATTTACACAAGCAGCATCAGTACATATCCAACAATGCTTTGTAGCCTGTCCACTCACCCCAATTAAAACCAAGGTTTAGGTGCCCTTTAAAAATACATTTTTTTCCACGACAAATTAAGTCTCACCAAAAAGATAAAAAAATAAATGGGGAAACTGACTTTTTTTTCCTGAATCCAGTCATTACTAATCTGGAACCTAATTACTAGCAGGGCAGATTTTCCTCTCTGATTTTCTCCAGCCAATTAATTTATATTATTTTCAGGATGACATTCAGTCCTGCGCTCCTTTTGTCTTTCTTTTGCCGCTCACTCCCACACACTCCTATCATTCAGCCTCCAGTATCATAAAACACACACACGCACATAAACACACACACACACACACTTCTCACATGCTGGTGTTAGACACTGACCAACACCTTAGCTACTCACTACAAAATGATATGAAATACATATATATATATAAATCACATAACAAATTCATTAAAATGCTACGCAGACTTTCATACTGTTTCTCCAGAGCTCCGGCATTAACGATAGGACCGCAGCTTTGCGTCACCATATTTTCTCCATATCTTCCTATCTCCGCACAGCTAATGCCTGTTAGTCCTCCTGGATAACCAGTTAAGCAATGTCGGTAATTAAGTGCTAATTAAACTTAAAGCCTGTAGTTAGGCAGTGCCCTACATATTGCCTTTGCTATAGTGTAATTACACATAGTGCTATTTTAAAGGCCGCTGGAGACTGGCTGAATTGTAATGGTATATACAGTGCGGAGCGGCGGCAGCGAGGACTGAGGGTCAGGATGTGTGGTCAGGATTGCAGCCTCAGGGGTCAAAGGTTAGAACAAGGTTGGCCTCAAATAAGCCTCTGAGGTTTATAGCCCTTTAAGGCCCTGCATGAATTCATCTCTGGCTATGATGAATCGGCCTTCATCAGCGCTTTGTCAGGACAGAACAGTGATCAATGAAATGCTGCTGAAATAGTGCTCGTTTCTACAGGAAGAAAACACTGTCCGGATGCTGTCCTTCACTTTAAATGATAATTAATGAAATGTAATGCTGCAGTTGTTCATTTTTATGTGTACATCTATAGTATAATTGCAGCTAAGCTAAAAACAAATCTACTATGTGTTTTATACTTCATACAATTCAGTTTTCCCAAAAAAATCTCAAAATATGATCATCCGATTGTAAAAATTCAAAGGTAGCAGATGGATGTATTTTAACAGAAATATAATTTTAGCTTGTGATTGGCAGGTGTTTTAGCTTATTTACACTTTCACATTGCATAATGGGACCTTGATCTCTGCTTTGACAACTTTTGATGTTGAACATTAAACTCTGCAGTTCAACAAAGTGACAATTGTTAACATTTCTAGTAGTTGGAAATGATATATTGTCTGGGTTGGCAATGTAAATTATGCTACAAAAACTCCAAGCTTCCAGTTCGTTTTCTTTTATTTTTGGATTTATTTACTTTGTTTAAAGACAATGGAAAATGAATATTACAAATGGTTCTAAAATATTTAAAGATACATTATCACATTGCTCTACTCATTAAAGTGCTGTGTTTATTCATTCCGTCGCTTATTTTAATCTAATTTGATTTGTATTATTCATTTTAATCTAATTTGTGTTTTTATTTGTTATTTCATTTATTTTAATTAAAATGTGGATAATTTATTGGTTTTAATCATTTACAATTATTTATCCGTTATTTTTAATTAAATTATTATAATTATTAGATAGTTTTAATCTATCATTTATTTGTTTGCTTTTCTGTTTCTTTTACACTGATGAGTGGTTTTATCTTAATAAAATTCACTATTATTTATTCATTTATTTAAATAACTGTATGTATATCAATTCAGATTTACAGACTCAAATCATTCATTCGTTCATTTTCCTTCAGCTTAGTCCCTTTATTTATCAGGGGTCACCACAGCAGAATGAACCGCCAACTTATCCAGCATATGTTTTACACATCGGATGCCCTTCCAGCTGCAACCCAGTACTGGGAAACACCCATACACTCTCACATTCACACTCATACACTACGGCCAATTTAGCTTACCCAATTCACCTATAGCGCATGTCTTTGGACTGTGGGGGAAACCGGAGCACCTGGAGGAAACCCACGCGAACACGGGGAGAACATGCAAACTCCACACAGAAATGCCAACTGACCCAGCCGGGGCTCGAACCAGCAACCTTCTTGCTGTGAGGTGACAGTGCTAACCACTGAGCCACCGCGCCGCCCAGACTCAAATCATTCACTCAACAATGTACATTTCGTTATCATTTGCTCATTTACTTCAAACCTGTATAAATTCAAGAGGTTTTGCTTCAGTAAACTTAAAATGAATGCTTATAAACTAGGGTAAGCTTTCCTATTAAGACAATGTATTAACCTCTACAATTTTGTAGAGGTGATGAGAAATTAAGGTAATCACAGCATCTGGCAAACCCTGAACAGAGAGGTTAATGGTTCAGCTAGAGGTCATGTTGACCCATGCAATCACATTGCACTTCTTTACCATGTGCATTAAAGGTTAGGGTTACAGTTGTGTGGTGGAGACTCAGGCTAATGGACTTGAACACACAAAGCAAATGAACAAGGTCACTGCCACAAGTATAACACAAAAATCCAGCGGCCTCTAAATCTGCAATTTTCTCTTGACACTAATCGTAAAACTCTGCTTGAAAATGTGTTCAGTCCTGCTCCTGAAGCTGAGTTTGATTCCACCTCTGCATCTCCAGTTGCACAACCGAAGCATGATGCCGCGTGCGATCATTTGTCATACAGTAATGCTCCTGGGATTTTCAAAGTAAAATATGCTTTGCTAAGTTTAAATATTTACAGACAACACGGGTACGTTCAGCTCTTTGTTTTGTCACTTCAGAGGCTGCTGCAGGACAGGTCTGCGCTTTACGACGTGATACGCAGGACTGGTTCCTGATCATTTGACAAACATCAAGAGTTTGTTAGCTGATAAATCTCCTCTCCGCTGGACACCCAAAATAACTTGTGGTTAATGTGGCGACAATACTTATGGTTTGTTTGATTCCTTCCGCCAGAGAGATGTTAAGCAAAGGACGAAGTAGCACTGAAAATATTTACAGCAAATCATGAGCGACAGTCAGCGTTACTCATTAAGACGTATTAGTGGTGATTTGAGCCGAGCTGACGCACACATCGCCTTCTCCAGCCCAAATGAGAGCAGAAGCTCTGACAGCGACATCGGTGCCTCTTCAAGACATTCAAGCACCGAGCGTAAATTCAATATGAGAGGGGGAAAAATAACAGCAGAGAGGGCGATTGTGTTTTTCTCCTTCATTCCCAGATAACAGAATTTCAGGGTGACAAACTTCAAGTGCAACACTCTGCCTCAGGGTGAGTTAATTACATTAATTTTCCCTGACACTCTCACAAAATAAAGAAATCGAGAAAATAACCCAACAAGATAGACACTGGAAAACAACATTTTATGTGGCCCCTTTTTTCTCTTATTTATTTATTTTGTCAGCGGTGATGAAATTAGTACAGAGGGCTCTCGCTGCCTATAATCAATCATTACTTTCGGTAGGTGCCAGAAAGCACCAACTGAAACCATATTTTCTTCACTTGTGGACAAAGGCTTCGAGATTGCGTGCCGCCCTTGTCCATAAATATATCTGGCCTTGACAACCCGCAGGATTGGCTTTGAGATTTTACAGAGTAAACATCTGTTTGTGTGGGCCCTAAGACATGCTGTGCTCTTTTACCCAAAACAGCAGAGCCTGTTTAAAGTGAATAAAGCAGCAGGACTCCACAACATTCATTTGAGGAACAGACACTATACAAGAGGCTGTGACACATCTGCTGCATGCGGAGAAATGGTACTGTATACAGTTTTTACTGTATACAGACCTTATACTAGCAATGAGTAGTTATTAGTTTAGTTGCCCTAGGAATGCTGTGTGTGTGTGTGTGTGTGTGTGTGTGTGTGTGTGCGTGCGTGTGTGCGTGTGTGCGTGCGTGCGTGCGTGCGTGCGTGCGTTTGTGATATCAGTACACAAATTTGTATAATGACAGTGGTATGACATAGATTTTACAAGGGAGAATGTGTGTGTGTCTAACACCAACAAAATGAAATGAATAATTGAATGAATGAATGGATTATTTCATCTTATGTTATCTTAATTTAACCTTCAGCAGGTCATCTTGATCAGTATATTTGCCTACATACTTTGAGATGCTGCCATGTGATTGGCTGATTAGATTCATTAATTTTCCTTCGGCTTAGTCTCTTTATTCATCAGGGGTCGCCACAGAGGAATGAACCGCCAACTTATGCAGCTTATGCAACTTATATGTTTTACACAGATGCCCTTCCAGCTGCAACCCAGCATTGGGAAACATCCATACACACTCATTTACACACATATACTATGTCCAATTTTAGTTCATTCAATTCACCTATAGCACATGTCTTTGGACTGTGGGGGAAACCCACACGAACACGGGGAGAAGATGAAAGCTCCACACAGAAATGCCAACTGACCCAGCCGGGACTCGAACCAGTGACCTTCTTGCTGTGAGGCAACAGTGCAAACCACTAAGCCACCATGTCGCCACTGCAGAATGAACCGCCAACTTATCCAGCCAACTTATGTTTTACGCAGTGGATGCCCTTCCAGCCGCAACCCATCACTGGGAAACACCCATACACACCCATTCACTACAGCCAATTTATCTAACCCACCTATTCACCTATAGCGCATGTCTTTGGAGGAAACCCACGCAAACACGGGGAGAACATGCAAACTCTACAAAGAAATGCCAACTGACCCAGCCGAGGCTCGAACCAGCGACCTCCTTGCTGTGAGATGACAGCACTACCCACTGCGCCAACGCGCCACCCTTAATTCACATTATTTCTATATTAAAAGCAATGATTAGCTAAAATGTATAGTTCACCCAAAGTGATAAATTTACTTGCTATTTATTGACCCTCATATTGTTCCAAACCATAATGAGTTTCTTTCTTCTGTTGAACACATGAGACAATATTTTGAAGAAAGCTGAAAACCAGTAACCTTTGACTTCTAGAAAAAACAAATACTACAGGTTTCCAGCTTTCTACAAAATATCTTCTTTTATGTTCAACAGAAGAAAGAAACTCATAAAGGTTTGAAACAATTACAGGGTGTGTAAGTAACAGAATGTTCATTTTTTTGTGTGAACTATCCCTTTAAGGGATTCTTCAAACAACAAACATCCCCAAACTTTTGTTGGTGTACAAAGCTCCCATCGGAACATTAGCATTTTTAAGCAGCGTTTTAAATTCTTCATATCTCAGCGATGTTGATAATAAACAACACAAGTGCGTCTAATGGCTTCATATCTGTTATGAAGTACAAAGGGTGCGTCGTTTTGGATGTCCAGGCATTTATTTAACCGACGGATTTATCACACAGAAAACACTGACACCTTGACTTGTGTCATAATTCCCGTTTTACAAGCCCATATCTTCGCACATTATTTCGTTACATTAGGTGAATATTGCACTTAAAACTCCACCGTTTAATTACATCCACCAGTCTAATAAACACATTTTATAGAGAGCATAAATCACAAAAACAAAAACACACAGAATGTTGTTAACGTAACATATTTTATCATAAAGTGTAATCTATAAAAAAGATCAAGTTTGTACAAAAAAAGAGCTGAGCTTAAGTAAACGTAATAAATGTCGGGAACGCTGCCTATAAATCCTGGCTTCTGCATGTTGTTAGTTTGATACATTAGGTCATAATTTGCTATAAATAAATGTTTATTAGCTGGCCAGACTTGTTTTGATGTGTTAATGATATGTATTTAAGGAGATTCACAAGAATTAGCGCACAACTTTTCACAGCATTGTCCCGGTCACAGTCGCCATTACACACCTGCATTAATTACTGAAGAAAAGCCTTATTTCCGAACATTTGCATGTAAAAGTGAGACTTAATTGAGTTCATTTAGAGTCAGATCTGTCACATCTGCCGGTAAATTTAAGTCAATTTAAAGTCTTCAGTAGATACAGAAGCATTCAAAGTGTTCATAAACATCCTTCCGCTAAAAGCCCAAGACCTTTGAGGGTCTAAAAAAACCCCCAACTGAGCATTTTGTGTTCATGTCAGCATGTCCCTGGTCAGTTTAAGTGCCTTTCCCCCATATTGATTAAGATTACAGGAGGCCCAACACCAAACACTGGTCCAAGATCAGCCATTAGAGGCCAACTGTGGCCAGAGCCCTGTGGCTGTATGGCATATGGTTACAATTTGTCACTAACACGCTTTCGGTTGAACCCAGACTTGGGTCAGCCAGCAAACCCGCTGGCTACACACTCCCTTAAGCTCCATATTAATGACTGCTGAGGAATAGAAAGTGCTAAGCATAATGCCACGAATGCAAGTATTATTACAGACACCTGTGCAGAGACTCAGCGCTATTTATTCCTACATTCATTCCTTTATTTCATTTCACCCAACACAGCAACAATCAATAAGTAATTAATTTTACCACCTAAAGAAATGTATGGCGTTTTATGCCTGAACAATCAAATCAAACTGTAACATGGCTATAGGTATGTGAATTAAGCTCTTAAGCTGGAAATGGATACATAAAAAAACTAATCATTTATCATTTTTCTTTTTTTGCTATGTGCAGAAAGGCTTTGTTTTATTTATTTATTATAATTGAGGTGAGAAAATAATAATAATTTTTGCATTATATATTGCTCACTGTTACTATTGTTAATGCTAACTCACTAACTTATACATGAGAACATTTTGTAAAGGGTTGCTGTGTAGTAACTGATTAAATGTAACCTGGGTTATGTAATCAGATTCCAAAAATGAAGTATTTGTGAAGTACTTTACTCATTATGAGATTTCTGTGTTTATTGATTACATGGCTATATGTTTTAATTTAGTATGTCTTCATCATAGCAGCATTCACCGATTATGGATTCAAAAAATCTTTATTAAATAATTATAATAATAATTTTAAAAATCTCAAATAACTTTGACCTGTAATGTAAATTGAATGGGGTTTTTTATGTTTGTTCATGTAATGCAGGGATTTCAAAACATGACAGGCCATGTACTTCATCCCTGGAATTT